>PVKN010029631.1:0-12958 GCA_004027915.1 Capromys pilorides
TTGCCCTTTTCATTCCTTATTGTTTGACTTTAAGGTTTTTATTTTCTATAATGATAAAGTTATTTATGGGCTTATCAATTTTATTCAATTTTTCAAAGAACCAGCTTTTTGATTCGTTAATTCTTTGTTTTGCTTTCTTTGTCTTGAATGAATTAATTTCTGCTCAAATCTTAGTAAGTTCCTCCCATCTTTGGGCTTTGGGTTTGGTTTGCTCTTCCTTTTCTAGATTATCTAGGTGCAGCATTACAGTACTTATCTGTTCCCATTGGTTTTTTTAATGTGTGAGTTTAGTCCTATAAATTTCCCTCTAAGAACTGCTTTCATTGCATCCCATAACTTCCAATAAGTTGTGTTTGTATTTTCATTAAATTATACATTTTGTTTAATTTCATCTGGAACCTGTTAGTTGCTGAGGAGACTGTTGTTTAATTTCCATATATTTATGGGGTTCTTGTGGTTTGTTTTGTCATTTATTTCTCATTTCTTTGCACTGTGTGGTCAGATAATATGCATGGGATCATTTCTATTTTCTTGCATACACGTAAGCATGACCTGTGGACTAGTTTGTGGTCTATTTTAGAAAATGTGCCATGAGCAGCTGAAAAAGATGTATATTCAGATGTGGCTGGGTGGAACACTCTGTATATATCAAAGTCAATTTGTTCCAAGTACTGCTTCAGTTCTGTTATTTCTTTGCTAACTTTTTGTCTCCTTGACCTATCTTTTTGGGATAAGGGAGTGTTAAGGACTCTATTAGGATTGTTGTATTGGATGTTAAAGTTTTCATGTCCATTAAGATTTGTCTTTATACTTGGGTGCTCCCATGGTGGGTGCATTCATATTTATGAAGACAGTGTTCTTGTGGGCACGTGCCTGTCAGTTTTTGTTACATCTTTCTGATCATTTTTTCTATTACTGCTATTTTTTAAGATTGAAATCTATTTTGTGCAATTTTAAAGAAGACATATAAGAAATTTTTAAAACTTCCTTCATTCCTGGTTTACCTTTATCAGCCCCTAACTTTCTTTAGTCTCTCTATGTCATCACCTTTTAGCTGTATCCTTTTCAAAGGGCATAGAGCTAAACTTGTGATGGTAATGGTGGGAACTGCTGAATGAATTCATTCATTTTGTATCAACTTTTTCTCTTGAAAATGTTTAAATTTATACAGTGAAAACCACCTTCACTTCAACTTCAATTCTTGCCAAACTTGTTCTCGGTCTCCTCCCATAAACACACACACACACACACACACGCACACACACACACACACACACGCACAAAACTTCTTTTTTGACAAATCATTTGGAAATAGATTACTTACATCATGACACTTGATTCCTAAATATTTCAACACACAGCATCAGAGAACAAAATTACTTTTACACATTTATATCACCATTGCCACACCTAGGAGAAGCAACATTAATTCAGTATCACACAATATATTGTGTATATTCAAATGTTTATAATTGTCACACATATGTTCTCCTGATTTTTTTCTCCTTTCAAGGTCTATTTGAAATTCAGGGGATATAGCTCAATGGCGTAAGTGCTGGGCAAGCACAAGGTCCTGAATTCGATCCCTGATGGCACAAGAAAATAAATAATAATAAAAAAATTAAATGCGTGTATTGCATCTGCACGCCATGGCCTCTCATCTCCAATAGCCCATGCAGCCCTCTCACTTTTGTTCTCTTTTATTTGGTGTTCTTTACAGAGTTCAGGTCAGTTGTCTTTCTTTCTTATGAGTCCACATTTTGGATTTCTCCAATTGCTTCCCCTGTAGATGAACATTTAAAAAGGATGTTTCCAATTTGAAGCTAATATAAATAAAGCCACTGCAAGTGTTCTTGTACAAGCTGTTGTCTAGACACGTGTTGTTAGTTTCTGTGGAGAAATGGCATGGGGTGGAATGATTGGGTCTTTAAATAAGACTTTTTACTTGAAAATTATTTTACTGTATTTGTTGGAATATATTTCTTTCCTTTTGATTATCAAGCAACATATTTATCCTTTATGTCTTTATGCCTCTGACCCTTTGCTATGATCTCATTAATCTTTGAGGGTTTCCTTGCTCAATGGAACAAGAAGTCTTCCAAGCTCACCTTCAGCCAAGCATGAAGACACACACCTGGGATCTCAGCACTTGGGAAGCTGAAGCAAGAGGATCACCATAAATTCAAGGCCAGCCTGCCTCAAAAACAAACCAAGTTCACCTTTATTTTTCCTTTCCTAAAGGTGTAATCACAGACCTCTCCAAGAAATTGTACCTTCTGTGAGTGAAGAACAATATTCAGAAGCCCATATAGGTGATACACCTGACTGTTACTGTGGGTGCTACTGTTTCTAGATATCTTGCCTCCCACAACCACCCTCCCTTGCTCATCTCTCCAACACACACAGGTGGTGGGATAAGGAGATTAAAGCCATAGGTACAAAATATCAAGAGAAATATGTTCTTTTGCTTTTTATTTGTTTTTAGCTCCATGCCACACCATTGTGAATATAACCAACACAATTCTTGCACATCTCAAAACTACTTAGAGAGTAAATTTCAAATGGTCCCATCTCAAAACTTGTCAAATATTTCAGATGATGAGTATAACTATCTTCATTTAATCTTCCATATCTTATTCATATGTCAAAATATCACTTTTCAATTCATAAATTTATATACTTATAGTCAATTAACAATAAAAATAAGACAAAAGCAGTTTATACTTTTGTATAAGTAAATTCCAGTATTACAAGACTCTTTCTCTCCTTCGCAACTCCATATTTGAACCCCCTTTTCTCCCACAGACATATTTTATCTAAATATAAAATTTTAGGGTCAGTGAAATAACTCAGCAGAGTAAGTGTCTGCTCAGGCAAGTGCAGGGACTGGAGTTCAATCCCTAGTACCACATGCTGTATGGCCCTGCCCCCAGGGCACACTGAGCTGGTGATGGAGTCTGGGTGTGGTGGTGCGTGCCTATAACCCCAGCTGCTGGGGAGGCTGAAAAAAGGAGGATCACTGTGAGTCTGAACTGTGTAGCGAGACACTGTACCAAAAGAAAGAAAGAAAGAAAGAAAGAAAGAAAGAAAGAAAGAAAGAAAGAAAGAAAGAAAGAGAGAAAGAGAGAAAGGAAGGAAGGAAGGAAGGAAGGAAGAAAGAAAGAAAGAAAGAAAGAAAGAAAGAAAGAAAGAAAGAAAGAAAGAAAGAAAATTGTATAGCTCCAGCATTCCAGAGGCTCAGGCAGGAGGATAGCTGTGAGTTCAAGGCCAGTCTAGATTACACAGTAAAATCTTGTCTCAAAAAGAACATTTCCATTGTCTGCTCTGCCTACAGCACTGCTGTCTTTCCTGAGCTATTACAACACATAACGAATACATTTTTCCCTGGGACTAGAAACAGGCTTCCTAGTGAAGCCCTCAGATTCCAGGCATAGTCTTCCTTGTCTCCACTGTGCGAAGAAAAAAATTCTCCTTTGCTGATTCCAGCCAATATCCCAGCCAGTGTCTCTGTATTCTGAGGCTTGAACAGCCACAGTTGGCCAGTGGAAAGTCTCAGCTTCCAGTTTAACTATCTTCCATGGTGAAAATAGCTTTATCTTGGTTATTATGTCCTTCAGATACAAAAACCCCAAGGATGCATGCCCAGAAAATAAAAGGTCTCATGTGAGTTATTAGCTATGAAAGTGAGACAGTGCCTTTTATTCTATGTCTCATCTCCTGAATCCATGGGCTCTGACTACAGGAGATGGCACTGTGTGCAGTGTGATCATAAAATACAGCGAAGGCTTACATCTTTAAAATGGACTACAGCAGAAACCACATTGTCAGCAAGCCCCTTCAAAGTATGCTTCCTGGCTTTGAACACACTGATACCATCCTTATTGCCCTTTCCTGCGGCAGTTCTGGAAGTCCTCTTACATGAGGGTCCTTAGCGGCACTGTCATGGCTGCCTTGATGCTCTGAGTTGATTCAGAACACATGTCTTTTATGGTCATTCTGACTTTGGGGAAGAGCTAGAAGTTGCACAGTGCCAGAGCCAATGAATAAGGTGGATGAGGACACACTGATGTTTTTAAGACACTGCTTTTCATTCCAGATCATAGCTACTTGGTGCATCTTGAACAGACAGCTTATTTCTATCACAGCACATTTGCAAGCCTACAAATCCTTTTTGCAGTTATTAGCAAGGGGATGTTCAGCCTTATTCCAAAGCTTGAGGACCTATGCTATGGTTCTCTCATGTTTCTTGCTAGAAGATTCATTAAGCACCCTTGACTACCAGAAATGCTTCAGTTACCACAGGAACTGCTAGATCATAACGTATAAATGGCAGAGCAGCTTACACTGTGATATGGTCAGGTTTAGAGCTTCTCCATCCAGGTATATTCCCTGGTAAACAGGCAAGAGTGCTATACTTAAATGAAGTCTGTTTGCCTCCCAACTTTGACGAAATTCCCCTGGAGTGTCTTTACCTGTGGTGGGTGGTACAAGGTACACTGATTCTTCCTTTGTAGGAGGATATTCTTTTTTTATTACTTTTAATAAGAAATAACACTGGGACAGTTTCAAAACACGTTAGTAGTACATTTCAAATAATTGATACAATGCATGTTGTTGTCCTCATAGTAGTTGTACAGAGCACAGAGTGTAGACATGATAATTTTTCTAATCATTATTGATACAAAAATTTCCTCTATTGAACTAAGAGAAAGTAGTTGTATATATAGTCCAATGGTCCATAATCACAGTGGGTTATTGGCAAAACTGGCAATGTTGGAAGCTGTTGATCTAAGCCTTTTACATCTCAGCATACTAATCTAGCTTTACGTTTTATGCCTCGTGGTTAAACTTTTCTGGTGGGTGGTTAAGGCCAAGTTAAAGCAAGACCTGTATAACAAAACACGTAACTTTTGTATCTCCCAAGATCAGTCAAATCCCCTCAGAATTTGCCTTGAAGCCATGTACAGTGCTTTGTAGCACTATTGTCAGTGTCAGCCGTCTGGATGAGTCAAGGCCATTGCTTGACCAGTTTGCTCTCTGTGAAAGCCTGAGAGAATGTTTTTTCTCCTTAGGCACACTATACATCTTCAATCTCTTTCCTTTATAGCCCCATAATCTCCTTGAACAGAAAATTTGGGAAACCATTGAGTTATAGGATGTTTTAGCACAGGTTCTCTTATGTCCTGAGTCCTCCTTGACCTTGAAGGACTAGGGCCAAAATATTGGCTAACCTTGTAGCCCTTCTTTTTCTCTAATTTTTGGTCTGTAAACTTATATTCTTAACGTTATTGGAAGATATTCTGACAGGACCTAGGCTCGTAGTCTTTTATAATTGATTTTTCTATTTCTTGAAGTTTCAAGGAGCTTGTCTCCCATCTCCAGGCATGCATACTTGTTTGTCTTAAGATATTTAAGCTATGTGGTACTTCCTGCTCACCAGGTGTGATTAGCATAATGTCATTGTTATAATGTGGCAGAACAATGCATGGTGGAATATCAAGTTTCTCCAGATCCCTCATTCCTCTATTATTACAAAGAGCAGGAGATTAACATGACTCTGAGGAAAGACAGGGAACATGAACTGTTGACCTTGCCACATGCAGGCTGATTACTTCTTTGTTGACTTCTGATTTTCTTTTTCTTTTTGAACTGAGAATCAAACTCAGGACCTTTTTGCTTGCAAGGCAGACACTGCACCACTGAGCTATTTCCCTGACCTGCTCTGATTATCTTTACTGACGGAAATGCAATAGAAACACCTGTTGCTCTATAGCTACATATCAGATATTACAAAGTCTGTGGACTTCCATCAATAAATATATCATGTTCAGGAGAGCAGCCTAGGTTGGAATTATCATATAATGAAATTAAGATCACCGTAGTCATTCTCAAAAGACCCATATAGTTGCTTTTCTTTTTGTCATGCAAACATGAGATTTAGAGGAGACTGTCATAAGTGTCACCACTCCCTGCCTTTTAAAAGTTCTTGATGGAACCCTGCCTGGAGTTCCCAGGACCTCCTTTTGGCACATCCTCTTCTAACAGCTCTCACTGTATAGGTCCTGCAGAAATTCTGTGAATTACTAAGCAGATCTAATTTCCTCTGTACAGGAAGGAGTCAGAAAATCAGCATAGAATAGCTCTTCATTTCACTAAATCCCTGGGTTTAGGGTGCATCGAGGGCATTGGAGTCCAGTCCATCTATTATCAAATGTGTGTGAATCTCTCCTCACCCCAGTGGACTCTGGGGCATTTTGGAGCTCTAGGAATTGGATCAGTTCCAAAGCAATACCCAAGCACACATAGAAGTTTGGGTTATTTCTCTTTCACTACTCCTCAGTTATCCTGGTTACTGAACACAGTTCTAAAGAAAAGATTAGGAGGGATATTCACCATATATGTGTGTTACAGCATGGAGAAGCCCTTTGTCCTCAATTCACAGACTAGGTCTTTTGAACTACATCTGAAAATTGAATAAGAGGGCCCCCAATACAGGGGGGCCATGTATACAGACTTAAAATAAGTCTGCTTACAGTATATTTCATTTATACTTTTTACCACGCTGTCTTTAAGCCATTCTCTTTCTTTGGGACCCTGAGCAGTTTGCCATCATATTGATCCTTGTAAGAAAACAGTTTGCTCCTCTATCAGCCCGTTTGGGTGGCTATAACAAAGTGCTTTATGCTAAGTGGCTTAAAAACATATGAAGTTTGCCTCTTGCAGTTTTAGAAGCTGGAATGTCCAAGATCAACAGGCAGATTCAAGCATAAGGAAGCACAGAGGGAACTTTTTTATATAAGGATGGAATCTCATCCATGAAGGTTCCACTTGCATGGCATAATTACCTCTGAAACCCCCTAATACCACCACCGTGGAACTCTGGGGCTTACTTAGCATGACTGAGCAAGTCTGTCCTGTTCAATCCATCCCAACATTCTCAAACCCTCAGTCTTTAGGCTCCTTTCTCCATATTATTTACTGTAGGTTTTTGCAATTTGAGCATGATCATGAATTAGAATTTGTTTGAAATTCATGACCCAGGTACACATACACCTACAGAATCAGAATCTGATTTTTTAATGGAATCAGCAGGTGATACTGCATATTATATTTGAGATACTGGCATAGAATGGTGTGATGTTAAGTTTCCATTATGTACTAGATCTATGTATGTCTTTTTTTATGAGCCCAGGACAGGGTCTACGGAGTGTACAAGGTCTCACTACATAGATCGGACTCATAGTGGTTCTCCTGTTTTCAGCCTCCTAAGTGCGAGGATTACAGAACGCGCCACCATGCCCATTCTGAATCACCATCTCAGTGCATCCGGGGTTCAGGGCTGGCACAGCACGCTGGAGGTAGAACACTGGCTGTCATGCACCAGTTCTATGTTTTATATTCCAAACATTAATTCTAAAATCCCAACCAACTGTTCTACTACCCTTACATTTAGCCTGATCTGATCTTAAATTGTGTCTTCCTCAATCTCAGCCCTTCACTCCCATGCATTCTGCTTGCAAGGAAACAAACTCACTAAAATAAGACCTGGTGGAGAGAAAGCCCAGGGTTGGAGCCACACTTACACAAAGTCTTGGCAGATATATATATTAGAGCTCTTTTCTAACTAAGTCATTTAATTTCAAAATGTATTCCAAAATTCATAGGCATGTGTATACCGAAGTAATTTAACTTTTGGGAACGTATTGAAACAACATAGCCCTGCTTCTGCAGTTCCCTAAGCATAACAAACTAGATGTATTATCCAATGCTAGTTGTATCACTCCTCAAAGTATTGCCTCACCCATCACACTGCCCAGGGACACCAGCTTCCAAGCCCTGGTAAGAGCTGTCCCTGTGCATTGCTAATGGCGCCACAAGGGCAACTCTACCCTAAGTATGCAGGATGTTAATAATAATGTACTCCTGGCCTCACTGTGTTTACTATTCATAACTTATGTAAGCATGGACAGCTCTTCATCTGATCCTTTCCTGAGCTGTTCTGGTCACTTTTACAACCCTGGCATGTCATCTGTTTCAATGGTGAGTATGTCCTTGCCCTGCAGGTCTCGCTCCTTCCACACCCCCTAGGGATAAGTGAAACATGGAGACAGTAAAAGATGAAGTCCCATATGTACATAGAACACCTGTCCCTTAGTCCACCTGGCTTCCAGCTGCCCTGGAGAGAACATGGCACACCTTCGTAGAAGACTTTCTGTCCCACACAGCTGTGGAGACCTGGGTCTCGCTCCTGGTCAGGGCTCCACCAGACTCATCTCTGCCGCACTGTTAGGGTTCACAATCCCGGGTTTTGGTATTCCTTATCTGCTAGCTCGTGCTACCTAAAGGCTTCCATATTTATTCTTCCGAAGTTAGCCCTGCTTTGAAACTTTTAGTTACACGTGATCTAGGATTTCTAGGAATGTGTAGAGAGAGAAGTATCTGGCTGTTGCACTCTCCCAGTTTCCAGGATCAGAACTCCTCATTGTCTTTGTGTTTCAAATCAGGTCAGTCAAATGCCTTGTCATTTGTCAGGCATTTATGGAGATTCTTACATGTGTGAATTTATTGCTAGATATTAGAGATCAAAAGTTGAATTACACTCAGCTTCTGCTTTTAAGGAGTGTGCGTTTGAATGGGAAAGGTGGGCACACTTTAAACTCTACCATTATTTGGTAAACTGTGTCCAACTAGCAGACTAAGCAACGCAGAGAATGGTGGAGAAGACAGCAAGGAGGCAGGAGGGCAGATACCAGCAGATGATGATTCGGCCAAGACTTCAGGAGAGCTCGCTCTGGTGTGCCCAGGTGGGAATTCCTGGCAGTTTTAGAAAGATGATTATGCCTTGCTAAACCTTGAATTCTTAAAAAAAAAAAAAAAGACTGAAAACTGAGAAGATGTATATAATTCTCCCATGAGAATTTGTTTTACTCTTAACATCAAGACATCTACTGACGCAAAGAAATACACTGACGTCAATTTAAAAGCAAATGAGTTGTTGATGTTTTGTGGAGTAGGTCAGAGGTATGCAGGAAAGAAAAGCCACAGTCTAATCAGGTTTGCTTCCAGGGACAGCCATGGTGCATGCTTGTAACTGTAAGTCATTCTTGTAAATATCAGTTAATTTACACAAATAGTGTACATTAGATAAATCCTTCGAATGCCTTGCCAAGGAATGGTAAGTGTTGGAAGCAAAACAAACTCTTAAATGGGAATTTTGCCATGCAAGTTTGTGTGTATGCGGTTAATCTTGTTCGAAGAGATGCGTATTACATTACTTGGCAATTGCGCAGGGTTTGTGGCATTTTCTGGTGTTTGACTATTTACTGCACACTCAAGTTATTTTCAAGACTGTGAATGAAAAGTGTACAAAGAGAAGAGTAGATCAATGTTGTTATGTAATGTTTTCGTAAGAAGCCAGGAAGTGAGACAGGGTCCCCTGTGTTATGCAGGCTGATCCTGAGTTCACAGGCCCAGTTGCTCCTCCTGTCTCAGCCTCCCAAGTATCTGCAGCTGCAGGTATAGTACCGCACCTCATTTCCCTTGGCACTTTTAAAATTACCTTTATTTACTATCTATTTTATATTGGTGTTTACTTCTCCTAATGTTTTGTATGATCAAATGTATGCATCAGAGGTTAATTTTTACTGGTTATTGAAATATATAGCTTCGTCACAATGTTTTGGTTTATTATAGCAATCACCAAATTTATTTATTGCATCTTTTTTTTTCTTCACAGGACAAAAAAAACCTGTCATTTTTTATTATACCCTGTGGCCAAAATAACCACCACTATTCATCATTTATTATTATGAACAATCATGATTTTAAAACAGAAGCAAAATGTTATGAAAATATAGAATGATTTATGAATTTGCAAATTCCAATTCTTAACTCTACACCACAAAAATCATTATCTGTCAAGAATCTGGAACCACTGCCCTGCATTAAGGCCGCCACAGTGGAAATGGATAGGATGAAGCATAATAGAGAGGACTGTAGGAGGGAGAATCAGCAGGCTAAGATGTTTAGCTGTGAGTAGGAGAGAGGAGAAGATCAAGAGGAACATGTGAGCACCTGTTTACAGAGCCACTTGATAAAGGCTTTAAGAGTGTGAGTCCAAGTGCCACAGAGATAGCTCAGTGGTCTAAGCGCCTGCCTAGGCCAGCACAAGGAAGGACCCAGGTTTGATCTACAGTACTGCATGCTGTGCCGGACCCCTCTTAGGCATGCCAAGCTGGTCACTGAGACCCTGCATGGTAGAGCACATCTGCAATCCCAGCAATGAGGAGGCTAAAACAGGAAGATCACTATGAGTCTGAGCTGCATAGAGTCCCTTACCAAATACATAAAATCAAAAAAAGAAGTAAGTCCGTGGGGGCCTTGGTGAACTTAGCTGGGATTGTGAGAATGTAGGCAGGTTAGAAAGACTGGGCATTGACATCTCTGATGTTCCAGGTTCATGAAGGAGTTTCTTCTGAAAGAAGACTTGACACTCATCCACAGCAAATGGGAGCTAGATGATGGGCGTGCTACTGGACTTGTTTAATTGATCTCAAATATAACAGAAGAGGCAAGTGTTTGGAAGCAATATGGGATAATTATTTTATAGCCTCTGCAGCCTCAACCATTACCTTATTCATTGTGGAGGGAAAAAAATGACAGCTGGTTATGATTTTCATTCTTGAGAACTCTTGGTGTTACAGATACACGTACTTCAAAAAGTGAAACAGAAATGCCTTTCAGTTTTACTTTGAATTAAAACAAAAATTTTAATGAGGGGAGAAATCATCTTTTCTCCCTTCTTTTTGCTTTGATTATAACATTTATACATGGATGCAAGGGTCACATAAGAAAATAAGTTAAATCAAGTAGAGAAATTACTCGTCAGATAAGCGATCAAAAGAGTCTAGTAAAACCCCTGTGCCATAGTAGCACAAAATGGGAAAGTCGTACGGCACAAGGACCTCATCTAATTAAGACATTGAATATCTGTGGCTATGTTCTGATTGGTATGCTATGGATCTTAGCGTTCAAGGCAAAAGCTCTGAGTCAGACATACGGAAGCCTGAACCCTGACTCCACAGCTTCCGAGCTCTGTGACCTGAGGTAAACTACGTAATCCCTCTAAGCTTCAGTTTCCGCATATATAAGATGAGTCACCCTTGACTTTCGCCATCCTCTGAGCCTCTGCTGTTCATACACTCAACGTGTCTTATGGCTACTAACTTCTGTCTCTCCCCACCACCAGGATCTGTGTCCAGGCTGTGGACATTCCTTCTAAAGACCAACTGCACACTCTCCAAGTGGGTCTCACTACCTCAGTCTTGAGCTCTTACAATCCACCCTGGGGCCTGCAACCAGAGGAATGGCCTGAAATCAACAATCTGATCAAGTCATTCTGTTACTCCAAAGCCTGCAGTATCTCTCTCCCTTGCTCTTGAGTTTACCACCCACCTACCACCCACAGTGGGGGTGCTTACAATCGTCTCTTAGCCATGGCTTTTGGGCAATGAGAAGCAAACCTCCATCTCCTCTACTCCATGCACTTTGACAGCCTAATGCCCTTTTAGCCTTTAAGCCTCACTACAGAAACCACTTTTCAGGCCGGCCTCTCCCCTAACTCTCAGGAGGTTGCAAATTTCCTAATTCTGAGTAATGTCTTCTCATGACACAGTGTACCTGTGTCATCACGACACACCTCACCCTCCATTATGTCTGTTTACTTATCCATATCTCCAACTAAGCTTTGAGCGCTGTGGAAGCACTGAGTGTATCTGTTTGGTTAGCCATGGCACCCCCCACCATGGATGGGCAGGTACTTAAGCAACAGTAAGTGCTCACAAATATTTGTTTCATGAACCAATAAGTAAATCAAACTTCTATGTTCCCATCCTCATGTGATCTCCCATCCAGTCCTGGCTTCTTGTTTGTGGTCCCTGCTAGGACTAATCACGTGGTGCTGGATTTAGATTTCTAGTTTCTGGTTGTTTGCTATTTATTAACTTGCTGTTGGCACTAAAAATCCTGGACCAAGAGGAAGAGATAACAAATATACAAATACATATAGGAACACTCACCTACATAAGACTATATCTGGTAATCTGAGCAACTACTTTGAAGGTAACAATACGCAATATAATAACCATTGTTAATTTCCTATCACCTTATTTCAAAATTCTGTTTCATCTTTATTGTTTTTCTTATTATTCTCTTTAAAATAAAAAATAATATTTTTTAGCCTAAGAAATCCTGGACTATACCTGTGGCTAGAAACATTTCTACATATGGTCCAAAACTAAGCAATATCCCAGGCCAAATTATCCAGTGGCATTATGGTATGATTCATACAAGCATAATACATAAAATAATTATATCTCCTATGTATTTTTCCTTACATAGAATTTATATTTCTACACATATTTTATTTATTCAAATTTTATCATGTACATAATATAATAGATTATGATTACATTAACAAATAATATAGGGTTGATTGTTTTACACCTAATTGATTTATATCTTTTCATTCTTCTATCAGATTAATTTTTGACTTTTATTTTTATAGTAAGTATAGCACTTTGGTAATATATTTCAATCTATGATTTACATGTTCTTTAATTGTCTTAGTTACTCTTCTCTCATTGCTTAGACAAATATCCCACACTCAAAATGAGGGAAGGAAAGGTTTATTTAGCTTGCAGTTACTGGAGGTTTCAGTCCATATTCAGCTGGCTCCAAGGCAGAGTGGCACATGGCAGAGAACAACTTCTCATGGTGGCTGGTAAGAACAAGAGCACAGGGAGAAAGCTAGCAGCAGCTTAAGCAGCTAACTTCTCCTCCTCCCTTACATTGAAATGCAAATCACCTGCCCCTCGGGAGATACAGCACCATTTTCCCAATAATGAATTACAAGTTCCAGAATCAGCCCCATGACTGCGTGAGGCTTTGGTGGGACCCC
>PVKN010029632.1:0-12945 GCA_004027915.1 Capromys pilorides
CTTTTTGCCTACCGCGATGTCTTCAAGGTTTTCTCCCACTTTCTCTGCCAGGAGATTTTTGTGTTTCTCTTTTAATATTTAGATCTTTAATCCATTTGGACTTTAGTTCAGTGCATGGTGATAGACTTGGGCCAAGTTTTGGTTTTTGACATGTAGAGAGCCAGTTTTTTCAGCACCATTTGTTAAAGAGGATATCTTTCTTCCAATAAGCGTGTTTGGACCTTTTGTTGAAGATAAGTTGACTGAGTGTGTTTGTATTTGCTTCTACATATTCTAATCTATTCCACTGATCCTCAGGTCTATTTTTCTGCCAATATCATGCTGATGTTATTACTGTAGCTTTACAGTATAACTTTAGGTCAGGAATTGTAATGACTCCTACCTTATCTTTGTTGCCCAGAATTGTCTTTGCAAATCTGGGTCTTTTTTGGTTCCAAATAAATGTTAAGAATGATTTCTCCAGGTCTGTGAAGTATGTTGATGGTATTTTGATAGGAATTGCATTAAATTTGTATAACAATTTAGGGTGTATGACCATCTTCACAATGTTGGTTCTTCCTATCCGGGAGCAGGGAATATCTTTCCATTTTCTGAGGTCCTCGAGGATCTCTTTTTTTTATAGTACTATAGTTTTCATTGAAAAGTCTTTTACTTCCTTAGTTAGGGTAATTCCTAAGTAGTTTATTTTCTTCAGTGCTATCATAAAAGTTACTGTTTCTCTAATTTCTTTCTCAGTTCACGTGCTATCTGTGTAAAAGAATGCTATTGACTTTGTGTGTTGACTTTGTAACCCACTATGCTACTGAATTTGTATATTAATTCTAGTAGCTTCTTGGGGGAATTTTTTGGGTCTTCCAAGTAGATTATCATGTCATCTGCAAATAGTGATAGTTTTACTTCTTCTTTACCTATTCTTATTCCTTTTATTTCTCTCTCTTGTCTAATGGCTGTAGCTAATGATTCCAAAACTATGTTGAATAGGAGTGGTGATAGAGGACATCCTTGTTTTGTACCAGATTCCAGAGTAAAAAACTTCAACTTTCCCCATTTAGAATTATGTTATCTGTTGGATTATCATAGATGCCTTTTGTCAGTTTGAGGTAAAGGCCCTTTATTCTGATTTTCTGTAGGACTTTGAACATGGATAAGTGTAGAACTTTGTCAAAGGCCTTTTCTGCATCAATTGAGACAATCATGTGATATTTGGTTTTGGCTCTATTGATATAGCATATTGCATTTATAGATTTGCATACATTGAACCATCCTTGCATCCCTGGGATGTATCCTACCTGGTCATGGTGTATAATCTTCTTGATGATTTGTTGTATTGTATTGGCAAAGATTTTATTGAGGATTTTTGCATCTATGTTCATGAGAGAAATTGACTTGTAGTTCACTTTTTTAGTTGCATCTCTCTCTGGTTTTGGTATGAGTGTAATACTGGCCTCTAGGAATGATTTTGGAAGGATTGCTTCCTTTTCAATTTCAATGAAGAGTTTGAGGAGTATTGGGATCGTGTCTTCTATAAATTTCATGTAGAATTCAGTGGTTACTCCATCAGGTCCCAGACTTTTCTTTGTCGGCAGGCTTTTTATTACATTTCGTATTTCATTGGCTGTTATTGGGTTATTGAGAGTACTTATATCTTCTTGATTCACTTTTGGTAATTTGTACTTTTCTAGGAATCTGTCCATTTCCTCTGTGTCTTCAGTTCTGTGAGAGTAAAGATTCTCCAAGTAGCTATTTATGATGCTCTGAATCTCTGCTGGGTCTGTAATAATTTCACCCCTTTCATTCCTTATTGCTTGAATTTGAGTCCTTTGTTTCTTCTTTTTGATGAGGTTAGCTAGGGGCTTATCAATTTTGTTTAATCTTTCAAAGAACCAGCTTTTTGATTCATTAATTCTTTGTATTTTTTTTTTGTCTCAATTGAATTAATCTCAGCTCTTATCTTTATAATTTACTCCCATCTTTGGGCTTTGGATTTCGTTTGCTCTTCCATTTCTAGTTGGCTCAGGTGTTGCATGCGAGTATTTATTTGTTTCTGTTCTGTTTTCTTAATGTGTGAGTTCAAAGCTATAAATTTCCCTCTAAGAACTGCTTTCATTGCATCCCATAAATTTCTATAGGTTGTGCTTCATTTTTCATTAAATTGTAGATATTGTTTAATCTCTTGTTTAATTTCATCTGTAACCCACTGATTGCTGAGAAGAGTGTTGTTTAATTTCCATGTATTTCTGGAGTTCTTATGGTTTCTTTGGCCATTTATTTCCAATTTCATTGCACTGTGGTCAGATAATATGCATGGGATAATTTCTGTTTTCTTGCATATACTTTAGCATGACCTGTCAGTTAATATGTGGTCTATTTTAGAAAACGTCCCTTGTGCAGCTGAAAAGAATGTGTATTCTGAAGTAGTTGGGTATGTCCACTAAGTCCAGTTGTTCCAAGTTCTGTTTCAATTCTGCTACTTCTTTGCTAATTTGTTGCCTGCTTGACCTATCTTTTTCGGATATGGGTATGCTAAGGTCTGCTGTTAAGATTGTAGCATTGGATATTAGATTTTTCGTGTCCATTAAGGTTTGTCTTACATAACTTGCTGCTCCTGTATTGGGTGCATACATATTTATGAGTGTTACCTCTTCATCCTAAATTTTTCCCTTGAGCAGTATGTAGTGGCCTTCTTTGTTTCATTTGATCAATCTTGGTTTGAAGTTTAAGCTGTTTGCAAACAAGATTGCTACCCTCCCCCCCCTTTTTTTTCTTTTTGAGGTGTTGGAGCATGTAGTATTGTTTTCCATCCTTTCACTTTTAGCCTGTGAGTTTCTTTATGAGTTAAATGTCTTTTTTGTATGCAGCATATTGTTGGGTTTTGTTTCCTTATCCACTCTGCCCGTCTATGTCTTTTAATTGGAGAACTGAGTCCATTAATGTTGATGGTTATAATTGAAGTGTATTGACTTATGATTTACATGACTTTTGTATACTTCTGTTTACCATTTTTTCTTCTGTGTTTAATTGGTTGCCCTATTCGGTGGGTTCTTTCTGTTCTCATTTGTTGAGTTCAGGTTGTTTTAGTCCTTCTTTAAAATGTTTTTTAGTATTCTGTGTAGTGTTGGCATTGACATGATGAAATTCTTTAGTTGTTCCTTGTCGTGAAAGTATTTCACTTCTCCCTCATTCTTGAAAGAGAGTTTTGCTGAGTATAGCTGTCTGGGCTTAAATTTGTTTTCATGGAGGTCTTCAAGCATTCTGCTCCATGCCCTTCTTGATTTCATGGTTTGTGAAGAGAAATCTGCCATTACTCTAATGGGTTGTCCTTGACATATGATCTGTTTCTTTTCTCTAGCAACTTTTAGTATTTTATTTTTCTGCTGCATTTGTGGGATCTTCATCATTATATGTCTTGTTGTGTTTTTGGTCGGGTTGATGTTATTTGGAGTTCTGTATGCTTCAGTTACCTGAATATCTGATCATTTTCTCATATTTGTGAAGTTTTCTGCTATTACTTCTGCCCATATTCTTTTTATATCATTTGTATTGACTCCTTTTTTCTCATTGATTACTATTAATCTCACGTTGTTCCTTCTTGCATCATATTGCTGATGTTGAATTATTTTTTCCTGCATCCTGGTTGTTTTTAAAAGATCTTTTTTTCACTAGCTGTACCTGTGTCTTCAAGATCTGAAATTCTATCTTCACTTCCATTCATATACTTTTGCCAGCTTGTGATTGAGATTTTTTCTTGTGTATCTCTTTGAAACTATTTCATGCAATCTGTTTCTTTCTTATATTGCTCTGTCATGAAATCCATCATTTTTCTATTCTCCTCTAATTTTTTGTCAGTGTCTTCTTTAATATTACTTAAGTCTTTCATTATAGTTATCCTTTCTTTCTTTAGATCAGAGATTATCTATGCTCAGTTTTCATCTTTACCTTTCTTCAGTTCTTCCCCTACTTTAGATGCTATTAATTTAGACATGTCTTTATTTTTACTTCAGGGCTCATTTCTGTTCTTGTTTCCTCTTTATGTTTCTGCAGATTCTACTAATTCATGCATTTCTTTTTTTAATTCAGATGCTATCTCTGATCTGAGTTGCTCTATAAGTTTCTGCACTTGTCTGTCTACCTCAGACGCTGCCGATTCAGGTTTTGACTGTATGATTCTCATTTTCTTCCATGGTAGTGTCTCCCATATTAGTTCCAGGTGGGCTCCGGGTCTGAGATTGCATCTTATTCCTTGTCTTTATCATTTTGTACAACAGTGATGTCTGAACTTTGGTGAAGTTATGCTGTTTGCACCTAAGCAAGTTTGGGTCCAGATCCACCAAGCTTGCACCCCTCCAGCTGTGCCTGGCTGTTGGTCAAAGCTTTGGTGGCTGGCTGCTGTGGGGCCTCATGGGTCAGAGTTGTAGGTGGAGTCAGAGCTCCAAAGAATTGATGCCAGGGCTGGAGTGTCTTTACGTGATTGGCCCGGGCAGGTCCCAATGGCGGGTGGAGTTCACCGGTTGGATAGGGCTGGGGGCAAGTGCTTCTTTACCTGATCTCGGTGTAGCTGGTCCCAATAGGCACTGCTGCTCCAATTTCTTTCTTTTTAAAATCCTCTTTCCTTTAACATTCTGTCCCTTTCTCTTCCTCTGATGAAAATAACACATTTTATAATGGCAAATAAATAAGACCCACATGTGTAAATATCATATTGTCTCCCTGGTGTAAGATGTCAAAATAGGAAATAAAACTTGAGAGGTATAGCAGATACCATAGAATGGAAAGAAAAGGAACTTAAGCATTAAGAAGGAAAAGTGAAAGAAAGGAGAAAATATAGGGAAAAAAGAAGGAAGAAACCAAACAAGTCTATATACAGGATGGCTGAGGTTCATACTAAGAATTTCCATCAGTTTCTTGAAAATAGAAGTTAATGTGTAGAATTTTCATCTTAACTAGCTCTGTATGCTGATATCTGCGGTCTAAGTGATACAGGGAACCTCCAAATGATGCAGGGAGAAAAACTGATCCTAGGTGGATGACCTCCAAAATTATATAGGGGAAAAATTATCTCCCAACCTGAAAACTACCTGGGACAAGTTTGTGTTCTCTAAAACTGAAGAATAAATTTTACGAACAAAGACTGTTTTGAGAAGAATATATTTATTATAAGAAAGAAATCTCCTGTCTGAGATAGGGACAGGAGGGGTGTCCTGAGTAGGTGGTCTCCAGGAAACTGTCTCTTCCAGGGACTTTTATGGAGGAAAACTATGCAGTGAGGCAGGTCTAAGGTGTTGGAGAATATGGGAACTCACTTAGGCAAGCATGAGGTGGGACAAAACTATGGCCAACCAATGAGATTACAAGCACCATTCATTGCTCAGGTAAAATTGATTAAAATCAGGATCAAATGGGAAAGCAAATCACTTAGCAAACAGGCAATAATACTAAGCAAGGTCTCTTCCCATTGGGCTTGGGTCAGTGACTATTTCAGCCTCTTTCAAGGTGATTGAAACTTATTTAACATATCAATTATTGATGCCCATTCTCAGGGAAGTATGTGGCTGCATTTATTTACCCATATCGTCAGATCTGGCCCACGGGGCAGAGAGGAGTGTCTGTTTATAATTGTAAAGTCATCTTGTCTTCCATGTCATCCTTGAGGGCCTGGCCTTGTCTGGCTATATTTCTATCTAATTTAGATACCTAAAATATAAGCAACTAGGGGCTGAGGTTATGGCCTCAGTGCAAGGGCCTGAGTTCAATCCCTGGTCTCACAAAAATCAATCAGTCAATCAATCAATTGATCATAAGCAATACATTGAGGATAGTAATGTGCATCACAAAAACCATATTTGAAAACCTGTCATCTTGTCTTCTAAATGTGTACCGTTTCTAATGTCATATCAATTATTACTATACTTTTTAAATTTAAAAAAAAAATAAAAATGTAAGGTTTCTTAAAAGCTAGGTGGTAATATTTAATCATCTGTTGAACCTTACATAACCATATCTGTTAATCTGAGCAACATATTTGATGGTAAAAATAAATAATATGTCAACCATTGTTAATCAGTTATTCATTTTTGAAAATCTGTAACATATGAATTGCTGTACATTACCCTATTTCTGTCTTTGTTTCTGATTTTTGTTCTTGCTTTTGTTTTTACTCTTCAAAATAAAAATAAATTAAATTTTAAAAAAGGAAAAGATAAATAAAAAAGTACATAGTGAGAGTCGTGTGTATGTGTGTGTTGTGTGTATGTGTGTGTGTGTGTGTTGATGTGTGTGATTACTGGGGTGGATTCACATCATCAAACACCAGAGCAACTTGGAACTTATGGAAGGCCAACTGACAACACCTATATCTCTCTAGAGCTTTCAGAATTTGATGTCAAACAAGTACTTTAATACAGACTTCCTTCTTCCCGTACTCTTGATATTAACAGTCTTCTAAATACTTACATTTTCTCATCCATGTGCCTTTTTGCCACACTTCCTCCACTGCCAGCCACCCTAGCTTTCCTCTGTCACTTGCTAAAGTCTTTTCCATCAATCACAACAGTATTTTCTGTTTGAATCACATATTTATAGCTTGACATTACTTTTAGATTTGGTTTTATTTTTGTGGATCTAGCTCACCTCAGTTGTTAACCAGAAACTCTAGGAAGATAGATACGAATCATTTCATTTATTTTTTATTGCATTTTACTCTTTGAGACAAAATGTGAGCCCTGGCCTGATAGCTCAGCGGACTAAAGCACCTGTTTAGGCAGGTTTGATCCTCACCATATGTAGTAATTGATATATTGTGTCCGCTTGGCTGGATGCCTGATGGTCAATACATTTTATCAATTTGGCTGCATTGCCTAGCTGTTTCACACTGTGAGCCATGAGGGCCCTGCTCCAGAACAACTCAGTTTGGACTTTATCTCCTGGCTTCCGGCACAGACTGGTCAGCCTCTAGTTTGGACCCTTCAGCTTTCTATTACAGATTCTTCTGCCTTCCTTTTCAGACACAATGGCTGACCTTTAGAGACTGTTAGGAACCAGTAAAATCTAGTTAAGACCATTAGAGACCAGTAGGGATGGAACACTGCAGTGAGTATAAAAGCCTTTGGACTGAATCCTTCAGTTGGCAGTGTGTGCAGACGCTCTCAGCACACTTCCCCATCTGACTCTGGGACTGGCACATCTTGTGTTATATCTGTTCCTTGTATTATATCTGTTCCTCTAGTAAAACCCTGACTCAAACAGCATATCACATGGGGCCCCTGCACTGAGGTAGGGATTGAGACTAGGTATGGTTGTGCACACCTGTAATCCCAGCACTTAGGAGTCTGAAAACAGGACAATCACTATGACAATCTACGTAGTGAAACCTTGTGCACCCTGTATACCCTGTCCTAAGTACAAAAAAATGTGTATGCTCATGGTGTCGTATCTTATAGTCTATAATTCTGTTTTTAGGTTTTTCCCCCTTAGGAAAACATTTAGTGATTTATGCTATATGTTTCTTTTTAAATATTTTTATAAATTTTAATTCTTATTTCCAATTTGACTATTCTCAAAATTTTAAACAGTATATTTTTATGATACAGAGTAAAAACATTCTTTGTGGGAATATTGTATATATGCACATCATATTTTTATCTATAATTCCTAAAGGCAGAACTTTCTTATAACATGTTCACAAAAATGCTATTTTGTGGGGAGAAATGCTCCCAGAAGAGGATTGCCTCTGATGAAAGAAGGTGAAAGCCTGCTCTTCTTCTTCCCTCTGAAGAAGTTTCCAATGTGTATTTCTACTTTCACATTCTGAGTCCTTCAGTTATGAGATCACCTTTACACTTTATTTTAGTTTAGTTTAGTTTTAAGTTTATTTATTTATAGCTTTTTATTTATTTATGTCATGGCCTGCTCAGCCTGCCCTGGGGGTGAGGCTGGTGCAGCACAAGATGCTGTGGATCAAGCCACAGTTCCTGCAGTTGCCTAAGCTTGCCTAAGCAGGTGCTTTCTGAGCTGAGCTATCTTGCCAGCCCTACCACCTTTAGCATTTTAACTCAGTACTTTTCATGTCCCCTATATTTATAAGATTGCTATAAATATTCCTTATGTCTATAAATGTCCTTGTAAGATGATGCTTTAGTGTTTTGGGAAAGAAATATGGTAGTAAGAGTCACAAATGTAGAAATTAAATTTTGACTGGATGTAGGTTGGACATCTTACTTGTCTTGCCTTATGTGGGAGAGAATCACTGCCCTTAGCTGCACTGGGGTGCACTAGTGGGAGGTGCTTGCTGTGTGGACTGGAGCTGAACACATACTGAGACTGAAAGAAACTGATAGGAGATGATCTTTCAATTTCATTATCTACTAGATTCTCTGTTACTTCTTATAATATACTCGAAAAGTTTTATTTTTTGAGTATTTTAACCTCAAGAGCAATGAACCCAGCCTCATTTACAAATCCAAATGCATATTGGCTGTGGCCTACCTTCTCCTTCGAGCCTTCTCCCTGAAAGAGAGACTTGCTTGATTTACTTCCTTAGGAAAATAATATTTATCTTCTTGGAATTAGGCATAACATAGTTAATGAGAAAAACCAAAGCTCTGGAGTCAAAGGGTATGGAAATGATTTCAGTGCAGGCCTAGGAATAAGGAACCTCTTTTACTCTGTCCACCTCTGACTCCTTATCTGTGAGATGAAGGGCATCGTCTTCCCCTTCAGAGCTGCTTAGAAAGTATCTGTAATGCATGCTATGCCTGAATAATATTAGCAAAACCCTAGGCCTGTTACCAAGGAGTTGCTCATCGAGTTTGTTACTTGTGCTGTTGTTTTGCTTTGTTTCAGACATTTCATGTTAATACATCAGTTGTGGTTATCTCTGATCATCCAGGATAAGGTCTTCCTGGAGGAAGTCATCTTCATCCCTTTAAATTCTGACCTCCTAGAGGATGGCAAAAGAGATTTTTGCTGTGCTATGTACATTTCTAAGTGCCACATTATCTCCCACATTTTACTTTGACATATACATTAGGAAGTTCTGAAGGAACTATCTTTTTTGTTTGTATTTTATTGGTTTAGATATCAGGTGAAGTCTTCAGTGTAATCTGAAATAACAGAAGAAGCAATGAACTTGGATGCTCCTGGAATGACTTTGATTATGCATTAATAAATATCTGTCTTGATCTGTTTGATTACAGGAGAAGAGGTGTCAGGGAGCCTCTGTCCCATGCCACCTCCTCCTGAGCGAGTGGCTTGTGAAATTCCCTGCCGAATGGATTGTGTGGTGAGTGAGTGGACATTATGGTCATCTTGTTCCCAGTCCTGTTCAAATAAGAACTCTGATGGGAAACAGACAAGGTCAAGATATATCCTGGCACTGGCTGGAGAAGGTAAGGGAATTTCTTCTGATTCTGGATTCCATAGCTCAGTTATAATATAAAGTAGAAATAGCCACACATAGGTAATATCTTGGTCCTCTGACTCCAAATTAACAGCTTCATGGAAATGCATAGCTTTACTTCTTAATCCTTCAGTTTATTTATGCTTGGTTGACATAGTAGTCAGATGAATTCAATTGGAAGATACTTCTCATTACACTTCTTAGAAAAGAAAGTGAGGTTGACATACCTCCAGTTTCTGACTGTGCAGTTGGAAACATAATTGGATATCTCTGGAAAAAATGAGTTCTGAATTAGTAATTGGGAGTGCTGACTTCTTGTCCAAGAGCTGCCAGTACCATTGCCAAGTACCGGATCTGCGTGCCCTACTTTCCTGTTCTGTCAAGCTGACATGCTGGGGTAGGAAGGAAACAAAAAAGCTGTGCAAATGGCTTGGAAGAAGGTAAAAAGAGCTTGGGGAATGAGAGCAGTGACATCAGAACAAATTAGAAGAGCAACTGCTTCTATCATTTGCAGCAGTGGTCTCTGCCCCCCGACACATGCACCATTCCTTTTGCATCTCCGCTTGGCTTCATCTGAGCCAGGCGCCTTAGAACAGCAGGGCCTCCAGGCCACTTGCTGTGAGGAGCACCTTGTTCAAGAGGATCCTGCTCTGTGAGCCTAGGAAATGGGGTCAGGGTCAAGATGAAGGAAGATTTTCATATTCTTAGTGTGCAGTTGTATCTCTGACTTCTCTTTTATATTTCTGGAAAGGGAAAGAAGTCAGACGTAGTTAATTAGAAAAAAGTAACAAAAATAACAAAACCATGCTTCCAGATTTTTGAGGAAGTAGCTAACTAAATTAAAATATGATAATATAAAGAGTAGAAAAAGTCAATACTTGAGGTCAATATCACTTTTAATATTGATATAAAAATCTAAAAGAAGAGAGACAAAAGTGGAATTTGACAATCAGATTCACACAGGAGTGTAAAGGCACACATTGTCTGGTCTATCGATCAGGGGTAGCACACTGTCAGACATAGCTTAGAGTATAAGGATGAGCTCTCTCTTGCCAATCTTTCAAAGATATTATGAACTTCCCAAATTATAGCAATCTGTATTTCTTAATGGATGTTGAATAGCTTAAAAGGGTCATATTAGAAAAATAATACCTTTCTTAAGAAATAGAAAACATGTGTTTTTGAGTTTGTGTGTTTATATGTGTGCAAGCATGTGCCTGTATATGCATTCAACAAAATATTGATTGAAATTTGTGGTCTGGGGCAAAGGATATATCTCAGTGGCAAGCACAAAGTCTTGAGTTCAATTCCCGGTACCACACTCCCAAAAACAAAATAAAAACAAACAAAAAAGAGATTGTAAGCTATTCTGTCTAATGCATTTATGTAGACAAAACTGTTAAACAAAAAGCAGATTTGTTTACTGTGAGAAGCTCCTTCTTCAGTAGGATCCTGCTCTGTGAGCCAGATCAGTGATGTATGCTCCAGAACTGAACAGGAGGCTTAACTAACTTTATAATATATTCGATGTGGACTGTTGCCCATTATTTAAAAGAGAAGAATGCATTATCATGAATTTGTTACTCAGGACTGAATTCTCTGATGTCAGTATAAGAAGAAGAGTTTAGAGGTTTAGGCCTTTAGACTGCTAAGACAGGAAAAGCAACAGAACAAAGAATGACTATAACAATTACGACAACAATTATGTTTTCACTTCCTATTTTCTTTTTTCAGGTGGAAAACCATGTCCTCCCAGTCAAGCCCTCCAAGAATATCGTTTATGTAATGACCATTCCTGTATGCAGCTTTACTGGGAGACAGCGCCATGGGGGCCCTGTTCTGAAAACACATTGGTAACTGCCCTCAATGCAACCATTGGCTGGAACGGAGAAGCTACCTGCGGTGTAGGCATCCAGACACGGAGAGTGTACTGTGTGAAGAGTCATGTGGGACAAGTAATGACCAAAAGGTATCATTAATCTCTCATTGAAAGTTCATGCCACAATTGCATAATTGTATATTTTAGTTGGAAATATTAACCAAACACCTGATGTGCACGGGTGTGTACTAGAGTAAGAAGGGATTTTGTTGTTGTTGTTGTTTATCTTTTAAAGGTGAAAGCATATAACTCAATGATTACTGTACTTATAGATCATTGGAGTATACATGGTATTTTATTAGGAAATGGATAAAGGAAATAATGTTCACAAACACTGAATGTATTTAAATAATCAAACACAATTTCCCAGATCCAACCTCAGTATTTTTGACTGCTGTAAAGTCAGTAGTGATGATGTTAAAAGTGAGTTGTGTACTGTAAATTAGAGACTTACATTTTGCTTTTCTTTAGACTCCACCAAGCTATTCTGCAATGGCCAGCATAACCTAGATGGCTACTTTGATTAGACTAAGCTTTACTCCACATTTGATGCAGTTGTGCACAGCTGCTATGTTCTCTGCCTGTGAAGATACAGAAATTTTCAAAGGCAGAAGGAAAATATAGACTTGGGGACTCAGATAAATTTCAAAACGGTTCAAGAAAGGATTCAAAGTGGGAGAAAAAGTAATCCACTGGAGACCTATGCTGTGGGAATTACATCTTTAAACGAATAGTTTGCTAGGCCTGGCTGAGAATAGTAAAGAAGACAATAGATGGCCTAATTCATATTCCAAGACAGAAACAGTCACACTCACAGAGATTTCCCAGGGGCATGGTCGGAGATTCCACTCCAGCCACAGAACTGGTGGGTCATCAGCCTAGGGTGGGGAAAGCTTTGGCTCAGCGTCAGGAGCTTGACGAGGCAGTCTTTCCCTAGGAATTTTCTAGCTGGGGAATGAAGCTCTGTCTCCTCCCTATTTATGATGTTTTTAGAATACGAACTGAGAGTTACCACAGGTGAGCCAGGGAAAAACAGGAGGAGAGAAGAAAGCTGACTTGAAGAAGGAAGCTGAAATGCAGGCTTAACGAATTCTGGCAGCAGCAAACCCTAACCCCTTCCTTCCTAACAACACCCCTGTCCTTCCTGACAGCATAGCAAATTCATTTACTCAGTGCCTAATTTAGTTTGATTTGTGTTCCTGTCCTTAGGCAACTCAAACTACTGGATACTTTCAGTGGCAACTCCATGGTAGAGGGGTTTGAGCCTTTCCACATGGCCATACAAACTACTTTGGCTCTGTGTAAGGAAGGGAATGAAGCTGAATTAGGGAAAATAAAACACTTAAGTCATAAACAGTACAAAAGCATTTATCCAACATTCACACACACACACACACACACACACACACACACACACACTCTTGATGCTAATTTCTTTGTATGCTATTAATGAGGCTGGAGACTTAGCAACCTAGTTTTAATTCTTATTACATGTCTCCAAACAATACTGCTTAGTATGAGTAGCCTGCATGGACTTTAATCAGTTTACTGAATTAAAATTCTGGAGGTTAATGAGATTGATTGAGCTAAGAACATAATATTTAATGTCCAGTGACACACCCAGTGAGATTATCAGTATATAAAGTTTCATAAAGACACACAAATACACACA
>PVKN010029633.1:0-12946 GCA_004027915.1 Capromys pilorides
AGAATTCCTGAGCTTGAGCTTAATCCCCATTCTCCTTTTTTTTTCCACCTTGCATACTATAAGGTCCACGTCCTGTGTTAACCCAACTCACTCACACACATCAGATCTTTAGCAAGTAGGTATCTTGACAAGATAATTTCCCTAAACTCCTAAAATTATGATGAAGCCAGCATGTTAGATTTGATGGCAGACTTTGCTAAAGCTATGAAATCTGCTCTCCACCACCAAATGAATTTGGGTACATCTATTTGTGCAGTGTGCTAGACAAAACCATGCTTCTAAAAGCCAGAATGAGACTTTGCCCAGCATCCTCTTAAAAACCAAGCCAGCACAGAAGGCAGTATCATGCAACGTTGGTGTGATCATTCAGAAACTTCTATATATTCTACGACTTGACTTTGAAACCTGAACCACAAGAAAACACATGAGATTCCAAGGGATTCTGTCCCTCTTGTTACAGAATCTGCCAAGTGCAAAACTGTACTTCAAGGCAGAAGTGGTGGGGCCGCACTCATGGAAGAAACTTCCACGTGTCTTTTGTGGGGGAAAGCACTGAGTACAAATCCCACCTCCTAGGACGCTTGTTTGAGAGTGCAGGAGCAGCGTAAAATCAGAACCCTCGATTTGGCAGCGCCACCCTGGTGGAAATCGCCCCCATAGAGGTCAAGACAGTGTTGAGCGGTCAACCCAAGCGAAGCTGCGCTGCAACCGTAGATTGAGAAGAGCAGCCCTCGCGCTTTCCCAGGAGGCCCCAGCGCGACACTCGTGGGCCATAGCTGACCTGAGCGGGAGCACACGGGGCCAAGACGGAGCCAGAATGGGGCCACTCCATCGTTGGCATTTCAGCTCTGTCCGTTGAGTCTCTGCCCCGGACATGCGCACTAAACCGCAGCAGCTGCACCTACCGCCAGCCAAAGGGCTTGGTTAGAAGCAGCGACCACGGAGCACAGGGGCGAGAACGCGCAGGGGCTGAGCAGCTAGCAACGCGGCCCGGGCGCTCCCGACCGGGAACCCACAGCACTCAGCACGTCGATGCCAACCTGGTGGAGCTTTCCGCTAACTGAGGGGAGGCAGCAAAGCCACCAATGGTGACAGACAGCCTGCCCCTGTGTGCGCTTAGACGAGGTTGTCCTGTGCACCATTGCCAGGCGGTGTTTTTTTTAAATACCTTTGTTTATTTATTTATTTGTTGTATTTGTTTGTTTCTTTATTTATTTTTGTGGCTGGCTCAGCCTGCCCCGGTGGTGGCGCTGGCGCAGCATGTGGTGCCGGGGATCGAACCACAGTCCCTGTCGTTGCTTGAGCCCTCCTAAGCAGGCGCTTTAGACCACCGAACCATCCCGCCGGCCCCATGCCAGGCGGTTTTGAGTCCTGCTTACTTTACACAAAAGGTGGTGCCGTCCACAGCAGCATCTCCTAACACCAGTGTCACTAGGTACTTGCACTTGGCATACTGACACGGAGCGAGACGCGTCCCTCTCGAGCTCCGAGTTCTCGCGCAGCCTGCAGATGATTCCCTGAGACGGCCGTGTGGTTGCTGAACGCAGCAGCAGCGAGTCTCCCGCTGCTTCTCCAGCACGTGGCTCAGACTGCCCTGATCCTCTTCAGCTTCTGCAAAGGTCACCCTTCCTGAAAGCCCCGTTCCGCCTTTCGGTTGCCTCGGCTCGCGGGGACTCCGCTGCGCTCCCTTGCTTTTTGGCCCACGGAGCTGTGAGGCTTCCTCGTTGGGCGACCCGGGCAGTTCTCCTGCCTCTGTACCACACCCCGCCATCTCGCCAAATTGCTCTGGACCCGGAGACGCAGGCAACACTGTGACACTTGGAGCCAACTTCCCTGTCAGGTGCCCGCGGGGGGCCTCTGTTGCACAATCTGCGCTTGTTCCCGTGCAGCAGAGATTCAACCCCAGATAGGAGATCCAGACGACAGATGGGAAGAAAGGCTGGCTTCTGCCCTTCGCCGGGCCGAGCCTACTTATCTCCCGATTTTCAGCTTCTTCTCAAGTTGCAGCTAGGCGCGGCGAGATGTAAACATGTAAGGAAAACCCAAGGCCGCATTCGCAGGTTAGCCCTTCCAAAATGCCAGCGCTTTTCAGCTGCCTTATCGCAGGCCGATTCGACCCCTTATTCATAAAAGGTCACCGGCGAGAAAAGGCCGCTCAGTCTGCAAGAAGGAACGCGGGAGCTGCCGCCATATACTGATCTTTTTGTTCTGACCCTCGGGTGTGTGGGATCGAGCCGTGGGCAAAGTTTCTATGTCTGTCTTTCTTGCAGCCTCAGACTGTCCTTAACCCATAGCTGTGCTGAAGAAGTCCTTTCTAGGGCAGACATAACATAGGAAACTTCCAAAATTGTTGTTGGTGTTTAATATTTATTGAACACCCACGACTGAACCAGGCCACTCTACTCTCGCTGGCATTTTATTAGGGCTTTCTGTGAGGAAAAACAAACCTCATGTTGGCTGAAAGCTAAAAGTTGTTTAACCACTGTAAGAGCAACAATAATGCACATTCCTCAAATATCTCTAGTTGCTTCCCATAACAGTGCCGTTTTCTGCCTCTTCCATTAAGAATAGTTATTAACATAATGCATTCTGGGAGCGCCTCCCTTTATTCTATGAAAAGTGTTCTTCACACATTCAGCAAAGCTTAACAATAGCTTGGGTTGGAGAAAAGGTACCGTGTTGTTGTATATCGTTACAGATTCCTTTTTGAGAAAATGCATAACATAACTGGAAATAAGTTTATTTGTTTTCAGCTGACACAGTGTTAGTTCTTGTTTTGGTCCCCTGCTTTTCTCTTCCTAGAACCCAAGTTCGGTGGGTTTGATGAGCACTGTCAGTGGAAGTCCTTTCTTGAGATTAACCTAACAGAAAAGGCAGTCGTACCCCGCCCGCATTCTTCCAGAGAATCGCAACAGGTCACCTCCTGGGAGGGGCAGCCCGCCTCCTGTAGCTTCCTTGACAACCAGATCTTGAACTTTGCTTGCTGTAGAACTAGAAATTCCCTATGCGTAGGCTAAGAACCTTGACTCTTGCCCACTCCCTACCATCCTTCCTTCTCCTCTGGACCTCAAGTATTAGACTGGAGTCCTGAAAAGTGAGAGAGGGGTGTTTCTAGAATACCTAGACCTCTGTGCGGGAGATTCTCCTCCCCAACTGGTCTGGTACTGGTGATTCCTTGAGCCATTCCATTTAAACATGGAAAAGTTCTGGATAAAAATATACCAGAGCAGGGCTGGCAAGATGGTTCAGTGGTCTAAAGCACCTACTTAGGAAAGCTTAGGCAACCCCAGAGACCGCAGTTAGATCCCCAGCACCACATGCTGTGCCAGTGCCACCACCCCCAGGGCAGGTTGAGCCAGCCACAAAAATAAATAAAAATAAAAATAAATTTAAAAAAAAAATATATATATATATATATATATATATATATATATATATATATATATACCAGAGCATTAGTCACTGTTATCTCTTGGTAGAGAAAAAGAAACAAACAAATGTGATCTCAATTTTTTCCTTAATATACCATATTTTCTAAATGTTCTATAGTAATACATGCTATTTGCATAAACAAGTGGGGGAAAGTTTGTGTGCTTCCTTTAAAATGTTATAAGTATTATTCCCCTGTGCTACTGTTTCAGTAAATTCTTTTTTCTCTTTTCCAGATCTACTCTGGTGAAAAAGACCTTTTTTTCAGCAAGGGAACCCAAGGTCTGGGGAGATAGCTTGGTGGTCTAATTGCCTGCCTGGCAAGCACAAGGACCTGGGTTCAATCCCCAGTACTGCATGCCATGCCAGCCCCAGAATTGTGGACCTGTCATGCTGGCCACCAAGTTGATGCACACCTGTAATCCCAGCACTGGGGAAGCCAAGACAGGAGGATCACTGCTAGTCCAAGCTGCATACTAAGACTCTGTGCCAAATAAAGAAAGACTAAAAAGAAAAGAGACACTAAATCGAAATAAAAAATACCTCTAAGAGAAAATATTTTGAAAAGAACTTTAAAATCTTTTATAACCTTAAGAAATGACTTAGACACCACATCCTCTAGAGTATAGGAAAACAAAATTATTTTATAGTAATGTAAGAAGTTAAGATTTTGATGGTACCATGAGAATTATAAAATCAAATTTTAAGTTAAAATTATAAAATTAAAAAGTAAATTAAAATAATGAAGTTAAAAGTGAATTGGAAATTAAAATCACAATCATAAAGAGAGAAAGGCAGGATATGGAAAATTATGCTTCGGATGCAAAGGCCATCTCCAGCTATTGACAAGTTACCTCATACACTGCCCATGCTCTGCTTTAACCATAAAACAAGGATCTGGCTCTGTTCACGGAGGGTCGCTGTCTTGTAATCTCAAGGTTTTTACTGTGCTTGGAGAATGTAAATGTGTTCACTTACATTATTTACTATTTATGTTGTGCTACAAGTTCTGGAAGCCACTTTTCTTTAATATGTCTTTCAGTACCAAAGTCCACTGCGGTGCATTTGAATTTCCTTAGGGCAGTTTACAAGTTGATAGCACTTATTTCTTCATTTCAAAATCTTTACATGTGAATTTAGCTTTTTTAAGGGGGGGTGGGGAGGCGGGGACCAAGGATCACATTCAGGACCTTGTGCTTGCCAGGCTGGTGCTTATGCTGCTGAGCTATCTCCCCAGCCCTACATCTGAATTTAGTTTCAAGTTGAATTGACTTTCAAAACTCAAAATAGGGGCCAGCCAAATAGCTCAGTGGATCAAAGCACCTGCTTAGAGAGACACAGAGGCTGGGGTTCAACCTCCGGGGTACTCTGAGATGGCAGTTGAGACTGGGCATGGTGGCACACACCTGTAATCCTAGCACTTGAGAGGCTGAAAACAGGAGAATCACTACAAGTCTGATCTACATAATGAGACCTTGTATACACTGTACTAAATACAATAATAATAATAATATATAAACAGTTTCGAAAATATTATTTGGAAAACAGTTTGACAAGCCCTCAAAAACTCTAACATAGAGTTATTTTTTTTTTAATTTAATTTATTTATTTATTTGTTTGCTTGTCGTGTTTGTTTGTTCTTTATTTATTTATTTTGTGGCTGGCCCAGCCTGCCCTGGTGGTGGGGCTGGTGCAGCATGTGGTGCCGGGAATCGCAGTCCCTGCAGTTGCCTGAGCTTTCCTAAGCAGGCGCTTTAGACCACTGAACCATCTTGCCAGCCCACATAGAGTTGTTATATGATCTAGAAATATCATTCCTAGGTGTAGACCTAGGAGAAATAAAACTATGTTCAAAGATTTGTATTGGAATGTGCATAGCACTATCATTTATAATAGCTAAAAAAGTAGAAACAATCCAATCAAGCCTCTATCAGCTGATTAACAGATAAGCGAAATGTGGTAGATCTATTCCATGCATGAAAAAATTAATTACCAATGCATCCTACTATTCAACAAACTTTGGAAGCATGAGGCTAAGTGAAAAACCTATCGGGGGCCAGCGAGATAGCTCAGTGGACTAAAGTGCCTGCTAAGGCAAGAGCAGGGACTGTGGTTCGATCCCCAGCACCAGAGCAGGCTGAGCTGCCCACAGAATTCAGGAGTAGTGGTGGACACCTGTAATCCCAATGCTGGGAAAGCTGAAGACAGGAGGATCGCCACGAGTCCAAGCTGCATAGTGAGACCCTGCAGCAACCAAATACACACACACACACACACACACACACACACACATGTCTACAACTGTACAAAAGCCCACATGCTGTCTGATCCCAATCATCTGAAACATTCAGAATAAGAAGATTCATGGAAAATGAAAATAGATAAGCAGGACCTGGGGCAAGGGGAAGGTAGGAATAAAAAGTGACCTGAGTGAAGAGTTCCTCTTTTTTATTTTATGTGTTTGGTATATGGTATCACTCTTTAGCTCAGACTCGTAGTGATCCTCCTGTTTCAGCCTCTCAGCACTGGGATTACAGGTGTGCACCAAAGAGCTCCCTTTTTAAGGTGATAAACACGTTCTGGAATCAACTGGTGACATCACGTGCACCATAGTCACCATTCGTGACTGTGCCACGAATCAGTAGCTGGTGCTCTGTAAGAGTGAATTTTGTGGCATGTGCAGCATCTGTATAAATGTATGACTTCTAAAGTAAATTTTTGCCTAGCTCTGTTCATTAAAATATGGAAGCAATATTACCCAATTCCAAGGAGTACCTCTGTGATTGAGATTTTGGGCTCTGATACCATTCCTCAAATTTAAAAAATAGATAAATAAATAAATTGGCCTTCTTGGTTTAAAAAAAAAAGTTTAATGTCGGGGGCAGCAGAGACTAAGTTTGAAAACAAACTTTCCAAGATTAGCTGCTCAACCAACATCTTCCTTTGAAAGTCTGTAAGGAAGAAAACATAATAACTTATTCCACCTTTTCAAGAGCAATCAAATAGGCCCTTTGGTAAAAATGCATCATGGTCATCATATATATCCTTATATATATTTCTGTTTATGTATACATGGAACATTTTAATTACATGCAGTAGTATGTGGGCAGAGACCTAAAAGAAGTGAGGGAACAAGCCACAATGCACCTGACAAGCAAATAAAAGTGTATATTAAAAAATTAACAAATACTAAGATTTGAGTGGATTTTGGATTCTACAAGTGTGGAGAATGTAGGTGATCAGGTTGCGGGGAAAATGACTCCTGCTCCTAAAATCGATCCATGTCAGTTACCTGAAAATGAGGGTCTTCTGTCTCCATTCATGTCTGTAATTATTTCCTATCTTCTTCTTGATCACCTTCATTTTTTTACTTGAAAGAAGGCAAACATGCGTGGGTGGCATATAAAACAGATGTACATCTATGCAGTGCAGAAAACAGATATTGCCGATCATAGCTTCAGGATTCTATTCTGCTCTCAAATCAGATTTACCTAGCTGCCATTCCTCATCTATTATCTTAAAAGCATACACATGTAATCTGTGTCCTAATTGCATAGCAAAGCCTATTATTCTGAATAATAAATACTTTGTAATCTAGTGGCCTCATTATTTCCTTAAATGTGTTAGATGCACTTCCTCTTAATTTGGATTCTTCACAAAGCAATGTGTGAAAGAAGGTGTGAGTCCGTTAACTCTATTGGCTGGGACCGGTGAGATAGCTCAGTGGCCTAAAGTACCTGGTAAGGGAAGCTTAGACAAGCACGCAGGGACCTTGGTTCAATCCCTGGCACCACATGCCACGCCAGCACCGCCCCTAAAGGCAGGCTGAGCTGGCCACACAAAAAAAATTAGAAATAAAATACAGTCTTCTGACATTTGTGTTTCAGGAGTGAAGAAACTAACACAAAGGAAAGCCAAAACAGAGATCCTTTATCAAGATGACCACCTTCACTATGACAATTTTCTTGTTTGGTATTAGTGCTTTGAGACAGGATCTCACTATGTAGCCTAGGCTGGCCTCAAACTCATGGCTATCCTCCTGCCTGAGCCTCCCAAGCACTGGGATTACAGACAGGCACCATCACACCTGGGTCTAGGACTATTTGTTCAACTGTACAAAACAGCCTAAAATTATTCTTAGGGACAAAGGAAAAGCATCCATGCATAAGCTCCTCAATTGATGACAGCTGATCAGTTATTCTACAGAATGATTCATCTTGTGGAATTGATCATGTGTATGGGATAAGTCCTTTATGTCCTGAATTTTCAATAAGTGGGAGGGGCCAGCGAGATGGTTCAGTGGTCTAAAGTGCCTGCTTAGGAAACCTCAGGCAACTGCAAGGACTGCGGTTCGATCCCCGGCACCGCATGCTGTACCAGCCCCACCACCAGGGCAGGCTGAGCCAGCCATAAAAAATAAAAAATAAAAACTATTAAAAAAAAAACAAAAAACAATAAGTGGGAAATTAGAGCTAATATCCTGGCCAGATTCACACATATTTAGCTAGAATTCATCATGGATGAAGTTAATTCGCAACATTCCATCACAGTAGGACACAGCTCTAGCTGATGCATGTCATGACTGTGACATGATTCGCCACTGGATGAAGGTGACGATAGCTGGACCCCTTCATTAAGTCACTGTGAAGTCCTTTGTAAAACAAGAAAGTCATCTCACTACTTCAGAGCCATGTAAGTGCTAACTCCCCATCAGTTATTCTGTAATTTTTTCCATGTATTTTAGTACAGGGTCTATAGGATCTCACTCCATAAATCGGACTCGTAGTGATCCTCCAGTTTTCAGCCACCCAAACACTGATATTACAGGTGCACTCCACCGTGCTCTGTCTCAATTGCCATCTCAGCACCCTACAGGCAGGGCCTGCAAAGGCCCTCCAGGGGTCTGTATTCCAAGTAGCATTCAACTATATTCAAAAATACTCCACATGCTCAATATTGCTTAATAGATTAATAAATGTCAGAGATAGTTCAAGACGGACTTCTCCTCTTCCTCTCTTGTCACCTTGACTCCAGATATTGGACACTAACTGGCCTTCTGGACCCTTAGATTGGCCTACATAAGATAAAGATTCCCAAACAATTGTGTGTTCTGAGAAAGTACTTAAGATCCCATGGGGCTGGCAAGATGGCTCAGTGGTCTAGAGAGCCTGCTTGGACAAGCTTGGTCAGCCACAGGGACTACGGTTCGATCCCCAGCATCACATGCTGCGCCAGCCCCACCACCACCACCACCACCACCACCCCAGGGCAGGCTGAGCCAGCCAGAACACAAATAAATAAATAAATGAGGTTTAAAAGGTAAAATAAAATAAACATAAAAAAAAAAAAAAGATCCCTTTCATCTGTGGTCATGTGTAAGTTTCAAATCTTGAGTTGTTACTATTCTTTAAATTTAGTCCTTAGAAAATACAAAGAAAAGTACATTTTCTTGGATAGCAGTTCATGAAACAGCCATTTCTTCATTTGTCATTCATCACAAACATTTTTTTCGTACCAGAAATTGAACTCAGGACCTTACACTTGCCAGGCAGGTGCTGGGCCACTGATCAATATCCCTGGTTGAGTCACAAGCTATTTTGTGTTTTCAGCTGCTCATTTCTAAGCCAACCTGGCCTTTTTCATTATTGCTGACCTGCAATGTACTTATCAACAAAGGTGAACCTGGCAGTTTAAGGCATTCATTTTTAACTCATACAAGCCCCTAAAATCCAAATCCCTGCAGAAACTTTCCCCTCTGGTGTTACCTGCGTTGACCAGTGGTATTACCACTCACTCGCCAGCTTTAGACCAGAAACGCATCAGTCACCTTGTTTTCTCCTGTTCCTTCATCCCTTGAACCCAACCCACCCACCCTACCTCTTCATTCTTTCCTGACGTAGGCCTTCGACCAGCGCCTGTGCAGCCATCCCCACAGCGCAGATGTGAATGGTGTTTCCAGATGCAGAAGGGCTCTTATATTCCCATGGATTTCCCCTGGAAAATCCATAAGCCCAAGACTTTTGCAAGAGGCTGCACGGTGTGGACTATCAACTCCTCCTTTCTCAAATTTCACTCACTCCCTCCTCAAATCTGGTGGTCATAGCTAAGCTTGCTTTGATTCGTTGAATGATTCATGTATTACCTCCTGCCCAGAAACACTGTCGTACCATCTCCCCAAGGCACCTTCTCCGGATCGCCCATCTGTACGTGTAAGGCTTCAGCTAAGTGTCTCTACCTGAAGACTCACCCTGACTTTCTTTATTAGAATATATTGTACTTACTTAATTAATATCTATCTACCTTCTATTTATTCTAAAACCTCCTAGAAGAGTGTAACTGGTTTCGTCTCGCTTTCTTCTCCATCCCTAGTGCATGGTCTGGAGAATGTGGTGAACACTTTGTTCATGCATGCTTGTATTTTGTGCACCTCAGTTGCAGAGACAGTAGAAAATATGATCTTTAAATGTATTCCTAATCTGTTTAGCATATAGTTGTAAATACAGAGCTGTTTCTTTTTCCATATTTTTTCTTGGGAAGCCAAATGGTAACCCTTTCCTAAAAGCTAAGCTGCATCTTATTCTTTAAAACATATTCTGTCTGGCGCTCAGATCTTAGAAATAGTGATTGTAGTGCCTACCTAGGAAGCTAGGTAGAAAAACCACAAGATGGTGCATCTGGCATGGCAGAGGTACTCAATACATTGCAGTCATTATTAAAGAACAAATAGACACATGCAGGGTGTGCATGTATGTGTGTATGCATGTATGTGTAGCTCTCTCAAGACAACAGTCATGATGGCATGGTAAATTTTGTAAGATGATCTCTTTTTGTGCATAGGGTACCAGGAATGGAGCTAAGGACCTTGTGCTGTGCCACTGAGCTATATCCCCCAGCCAACTATCTCTTATACAATGTCATGCACCAGGAAGAATTTTCCCTAACGCCCAAAAAGTTCTTTAAAAGCAAGTACTATGATTTGAACCGCCTTTGCAGAATAATCAGCCCCCTCAGAAGCTCAACCTTTCCAAATCCAGGGTCTTCATGTGGGATCGCAAAACCCTACAAGACGAATGGATAAAGTTCAACGTTGTCTACCAACTCTTTAAAAATAGATGCAAAACAAATATATGGCTCATATATTTTTCAATAGCTTCTTAAAGGGACTGTGAGCAAGACAAAAAAAAAATCACTGCCTAACAATTTCTCCAGGAAATCTGGTGCTCTGGCACAGATGAAAATGTTGACAGTGTGACTGCAGTGTCATCTGGCTGGCCAGAGCAATGTTTTCTGTTAAAGCAAAGATTAGAAGTCTAGGAGCCAAAATGATCTCAACTAAATGGTTCTTTTATATTCTGTTTCCATCTGCCCTGCATGTGAGTTATTAACACACGCTTCCTGTTGATGATTTTCATATCCTTATTTTCAAGGAAATGGCACTTAGACCAGTTCAAAAGAATTACTTATCTAATGTATTGGAAAAGCAAATAAATGAACCTCCTCTATATACTAACAATGTTATATTGCTAAACAGTGATTATTTATAGGAGATTAAGCACACATTGACCAAGACTGGCTCGACATCACTCATCTACTAGTTTTCGTTATATATATTTTTATTCCGATCAAAAAATAACAGGTCCCGCTGTGTTGAAATAATTTATTTCAACACTTAATGCATCATCTGTCTCGTATTTCCACATGTTGTGTCATCACCATTTGACCTCAACCCATTGTTAAATATTTAATAGTAGTGTTGGATAAACAATACAAAGTATTGTTTACTTTTAAATATAACATTTACGTGAAAAATAAGTCAATATACATTGCAAAAGGCACAAGCTTAGATGATAATGCTTTCCCTTCCAGTGGACGGAAAATTAAATATAAGGAGAATGGGACTACAGGAAGGTTGAATGAATGAATCAGAGAGCAATGACTATCAAGAAGATGTCATAACTCTGCAAAGATGAAGAAAGCAGGAGGTGACAGCCACCAAAATGTTGGCGTAATGGAAAACACATCTATCCATCTCTGAAAACTGAAGCATGATAAAGGATTGCTTTGCGTAGGAATCTACTTACATGAAAATGATGAGGAACGAATATTCAACGAAACACAAACCCATAGAAGCTCCCTCTTAGCACTCACTAAGTGCAAGTCTCTTGATGGGTTTTTCACAGGAAAGATTAACTATGGCATAAAAGAACACTGGGGAAATGCATGCAAGTGATTTTGATGAGTTAACCCATCATTGTTAGAAACTGTGCTCAATACATGCTTTCCGTCAACCTTGGGAAGAATGGAGACAAGCACCAGCCTGCAGGGGGAAATCTTTATAATGTACTGAATTCCTCTGTGATAGAGTTAAAAACTGCATTTAGTAATGTCCTACTTCCACATGCTTTTCAGTGATAGCCAAAATACAACATGGACCCAAAAACCACAGTTAAGAGACAGCGAAGTATAAGTGAAAAATAGCCTATGTTCATGGCTTTGAAGAGTCAATACTAAGGGGCCAGTGAGATAGCTCAGCAGTCTAAAGCGCTGGCTTAGGCAACCACAGGGACCGAGGTTCATCCCAGGCACCACTTGCTGTGCCAGCCCCACTCCCAGGGCAGGCTGAACCGGCCATAATTTTTTTAAAAAAAGAATCAAGGGCCGGCGAGATGGTTCAGCGGTCTAAAGCGCCTGCTTAGGAGGGCTCAGGCAACTGCGGGGACTGCAGTTCAATCCCCGGCACCACATGCTGCGCCAGTGCCACCGCCAGGGCAGGCTGAGCCAGCCACAAAATGAATAAAGAAACGAACAAACACAACAAGCAAACAAATAAATAAATAAATAAAAATTTAAAAAATAAAGAAAGAAAGAATCAATATTAATACTTCCCTTTAGATTATGTCATAGTCATAATCTCATCAAGTTGTTTTTATAGAAATATCAGATTCTAAAAGTTATGAGGAAAAGTAAGTCAAATAGAATAAGAATTTAAAAAAAGAATAAAGCTGGGGTGGGAGATAGCTTGGCCGTCTAAGCATCTGCCTGGTAAGTACAAGGACCCAAGTTTGATTCTTGGTACCACATGCCTGCTAGCCCCAGGGTAGTGCATGCCTGTAATCCCAGTGCTGGGGAGGCTGAGACAGGAGAATCACTCCAAGTCTGAAGTGATAGCAAGACCCTGTATCAAACAAACATTAAAAAATAATAATAATAAAGTTGAAGAAATCGTACTTCCTGATTTCATAAATTACTCTAAAGACAGTAAAGACTAGAAGATCAACAAATAAATCAATAGAAAATATCAGGTCCTGAGTATAGATCTTATTAATGTCATTTGATTGTTTTTAACCAGGTGTAAAAGCAAAATGCAAAGTAGACTTGGAATAAATATTCCTTCAAGAATTAGCCCCGTTTACCCAGGTGTGGTGGCGCACGCCTGTAATCCCAGCACTTGGGAGTCTGAGGCAGGAGGATCGGTACAAATTCAAGACTACCCTGGGCTACAAAAGTGAGTTCAAGG
>PVKN010029634.1:0-12944 GCA_004027915.1 Capromys pilorides
TATTTCAGGGTCTCATCTGGCATACCATTTTATGTTTACATAGCATGCCTTAGGCTCATTGTGAGTGTTAATTTCATAGGCCCTTCCTTATTTTTGAAGCCATTGATAATTTGGAGGTATCCAGGTCACATATTTAATGTAACATTTCACAATTGCTGTTATTTGATGTTTTTCTTGGGATTAGACTAGGGTTACTGGTTTTGATAAGGAATATGAAGGTGAAGTTCCACTTATATTATGTGATGGTAAGGATAGGGGCTATTAGTATGGCCTTTTTTTTATGGCCTGTTCTGCCAGCCTTGAGGCTGGCATGGCATATGGGGGATTGAATTACTGTCCCTAAACTTGCCTAAGCAGGTGCTTTAGACTGCTGAGCTATCTCACTGGTCCTGGCCTCTCATTGTTGATACTAATTTTGATCACCTGGCTGAGACACTGTTTGCCATATTTCTCCAAAGTAAAGAATTACATTCCTGATACATATCTTTCCCCACTAAAACCTGGAAGACAGTCACTGTAAACAGCCCACATTTAAAGACCAGAGAGGCAAGTTCTGTCTCCTTAAGGGTGGATCTGTGTAAGCTGTTTAGAGCTACATACATTAAATTATTTATTTCTTTACTTATTCCATCACTTATTATTTTGGATTATAATACTTATTTTACACTTGAAATCATAATCTAGTAACAACTTATTTTGAAATAGTTCTAAATATTCTATCTTCAGCTATAGGGAACTCTTCACTCCTGCACATACTGATCTCTCTCTCTCTCTCTCTCTCTCTCTCTCTCTCTCTCTCTCTTTCCTTATTTATTTATTTTCTACAGGGTCCCACTACGAAGCTCTGACTCATAGTAATCCTCCTGCTTTCAGCCTCCCCATGCTGGCATGCACCACCAGCCCAGTCTCTGTGGCTGGCTCAGCATGCTCAGGGGAGAGGCCATTGCTGCAATGGTGATGGAGATCGAATTGCATTCCCTGTGCTTGCCTAAGAAGGAACTTAGTTTTCTGACCTTTCTTGCCAGCCCATGAAAGAATGTTTAAAGTTAAGAAATTATTATGCTCTAAAGCACAGTGCAAAGTGATAGAATTATCTGAAGTAAAGTTAATGAATGGAAGGAATTGTCCCTCCATAGATAATTCAGCAATAAATATACTACTGTAATTTTCTATTACATGTTAAAATATGTCTCACCTTGGTTACTATTAAGAAAGTGAAAATATTGTTAAAATGTCTTGATCAGAAAGCATTAAAAATCATGAATCTTAAATTCATATTTAATGAGAAATTTGAGATTATTAAGATTTTCTTTACCTTTTTTATATATGTGCTAAAGCTATGCTCATTATTTACTTATAATTTTGCTGTAATTATATGCAATATAAACAACTAGCAATTACTTTTTAGTTTCCTTTATCCCCAAATTCATCCCAATTTATTCAGTGTGCACTACAAATATTATCATTTTTTTTCAGTGTGCCATAAAGAAAAATTGTTTGTGTAAGCCTGCTACCAGATGAAGTGTCAGAGGTTGGAGTCAACATTTGTTGCAGTACATTAGATAGACTCCAGAACTTATAACCTCTTTACATTCTCAAAAATGTCTTCTATAGACCTGAAGTTAAGAAATACCTTTATTTCAGGGGTGAGTAAAACCTTTCAGTGGTACTGAAACTGACAAGCCAGATTTTGTTGAAAGAAATGTTAATCTAAGATAGAAAAATTATAGGTTTATGCTCCTGAGGAGATACTGTCCTCTGGTTTCAAAATTGCTGGGGCTCCTGTAGCAGCTCTTTATTTTCGTTGGTTGACAGTGGAGTTGCGAAGGAAAGAAAGGCTTCCCTCTGAAGTCAGTAGTGTTGGCTTCACGATTCTGTGTGACCCAGAGGCTGTTTCTTGGGTCAGAAGATAAACACAGCAAGTGGCATAAGGGTGTGTTCCCCCACCCAGCCAGCCAGCTTTGCTCCCCAAGCACCTTGGTTATGAGACATTGGAGGATGCTGTGTTCTGGACTTGGGCTGTCAGTGGTCCTTGTGGTAACTCTATACATCATAGGTGGAGTGTATGCTGTGCTTTGCTGAACCACAGGAGTACTGATAATAATCAAGATGATTCTATTGAAGGTCTTACTTTTAATTTCTCCATTTTCACCTGGACTACTGATGTAGTAAAATGAAAGAGCCCATCAATGATATTCTGCTACATTATTTTTGTAGCTATAGCAACTAGCACTTCACTGCAATGAGCAACCGCATTTAAAATTCTTGATGACACATAAGAAAATATAAAAGTTGGCAGATGACCTCAAATGTGAGTTGTTTCAATCTAGAATGTAACTTAGTGTGAATAATTTAGTGTGTAAAAGAAGCCTTGATGACCAGCTAATCAAAAGTTGGGTATGATTAAGAACTCAACTAAATAATTTAACTCCATGTCTTCTGGGAAAACAAAATACTTGATTAGCGTAGCCTGTGCTAAATAAAGACTTTCACAAGGGTGTCAGGTGCAGTTCACTTACATCTCTCATTCTATTTTTATCTTGTGTTTTGGGGGCAATTGTTTTTGAAAAGAGAAAATGTGCTGTAGGAGCTTTTACAACCATGTTTTTAGTGATATTGATCTATTTGTCCAAGCCACTGAAGAATATACGTGGAAATGCTCTAATTTACAGCTTTCTCTAGACTATTTGAGTGAAATGGAGCAACATTTCCTTATGGCTCTCCAAGGAGACTTTGGACACTCCATTTCTGCTTAGTATAGCATCAATTTATATAATCTATACTTGCATTCTAAAATAAATTCTCTATGTGTTATTTTTTTCAGACTGTCATTTTATGTAGTTCAGACTGGCCTTGAACTCACTATGAAATGTAGGTTGTTGTCAAGTTCAGAGCAATCCTGCCTCAGCCTCCCAAGACCTGGGATTACCAGTGTGCACCAACATACCCGAATAAGTTTTTACCTAAGTGATATTTTACTTGTTCTCGTTATTAGATTACATTATATTGAACTATAGGGGAAAAATTCAGCAGAACTTTAGAATATAAATCCTTTATCATTACAAAAATTCTTTAGAAAAATCAGAAATTTGTGCAAAGGAAATTTCCAATAAAACTAGAAATAAATATGCATAATTCTTTTGAATATATCACAGACAAAAACTAGAAGTTTGTGGTTTAGAATTAGTTTGTATGTTTAAAAAATCATGCAGACCATGAACTTACCTTTCTATAGCAAATTAAACTAGAAAGCAGCAACCAAAAGCAAAAAGAACATTACAATGTAGAGGTGGCATCCTTAACATTGTTGCTTACCTTATCCAGGTGTAGGATGTTCTGGAGGGATTTCTTCTTCAGACCTGGGTGATCTGAAGAGGCTGTGCTTTCTGCTTAGTGGAGGCAACTATAACAATTACGTGCAGTTATGGAGCACATAGTTATCAGGCAGGTGATGGGCCCTTCTGCCCCAATTAATTTTCTGTTTTCTTTCTGTCACATCTGGAGGACTTGAAAAAATTTGCATTTTCATTTTGAAATGAATTCAAGATATAGTACTTAAAATTCATCTAGCTCTAAAAATTAAGGTTAAAATAGGAGGGCAAATGATCCTTGTTCCTTTCAGTATAAATGAGAGTGAAGGCTTTAAAAACACCATAAAACAAGTCTAAGTAGGTAGAAACAAAGATGTGAAACTCACAGACTGGTTGGCATGAAGATATTTCTCATTGTTCTATTTATTGTGGTCTACACTAGTTAAGCTTACTGGAGTGGAACTATCAGTAACAGACTTATGCACATTCAGGGTGCAAGAAACCATGAGTATCAGAGACCACCACAGGCCAGGAGCACAGTGAGTTTTCATCCAGTGCTTTCTACCTTTAACTGGAATTTTATTGTAAGAGTTTACAGTGAAGGAAATATTTAATTGGAACAGACAATAGAAAATCATATCAATGTAGCTTTGTAATTGTGACATTCAACTAAAATTTGTTCATTCTACAAATCAATATAAAATTAAACACTATCTTTAGGATATAAAAGTCAATTTTAATATTACATATGTATTTGTACATGTATATGTGTATACACAAATATGTACTCCATGTATAAACCTAGTATAAAAGAATTAATTGAAAACAATGGCCACAAATGGATATTTATTCATTTAATGCATTTAGTACAGGATTTTCAGGGTCTACAGGGTATCGCTACATAGTTCCAACTCATAGTCTCTTGTTTTCAGCCTCCCAAGTGCTGGGATTACAGACACGTGCCACCACACCCAGTTTGAATCACAGTCTCAGCTTGCTCTGAGGGCAGGGCCAGCATGGCAGGGGCTCAAAGCTGGCCACTGAGCACTGCCTAAGCAGGCACTTTAGTCTCCTGAGCTATCTGGGTGGCCCTCATAAATAGGTTTTTAATTAATGAAAAAATTGGTTTCAAGGAAATTTAAAATAAATCTTACAACCTGCCTTACAGTCAAGAAATTCTCAGATAAATTTAAAAACTGCGTTAACTTTCAGATGTAAAGCTCTAGAGAAAGTATAGAAGCAAAAATGGAAAAATTTAAAACAAATGGGTGGAATTATAATAAAAATGTAAAACTTTGATATAGTGTAAAATAATTATATAAATAACTTAAGTGGCTAATTGGAAGCATATTTTAAATAAACATGTAAGGATCAATTCTCAGTTTATAAACATGTGTTTTAAATAAGTAAGAAATATGTCCTGAGTTCTCACTGATCTTGAAGGGCTAGGGCCAAAATATTGACTATCCTTGTAGTCCTTCTTTTTCTCTAATTTTTGTTCTGTAAACGTATGTTCTTAACCCTCCAGAAGAGAAGCTTAGTGATACTATTCCTCTATGACATAGGCACTTGAGCTTAACATCACTGTCTTTCTGAATATCAAATGTCTTAGACTTAACTTGGAATCGGTATTTTTCATCAATAATAGATATTCTAATAAATCAACAGCTTCTGACATTGCCAGTTCTGCCAGCAACCCACTACAATTATGGGATATTGGACTATGGATACAAGTGCTTTCTCTTAGCTCAATGACAAGAAATTTTTGCATAAATAATGCAAATAGAAAATTATCACGTCTGCATCCTGTGCTCTGAATAACTACTACAAGGACAATATGTATTGTATCAATTATTGGGAATGTACTACTAACGTGTCTTGAAACTGTTGCATTGTTATCTCTTATTAAAAGTAATAAAAAAAGACCTAAAATAAATAAATAAATGACAAACTTTTTTAGAAAAAAATGAAAATGATTAAGGAATTTAAAATTATTGCTCTGGGGCCAGTGAGATGGCTCAGCAGTCTACATTCCTTCTTAGGCAAGTTTATGCAGCCGCAGGGACCATGGATCGATACCTGGCACACACGCTGGGCCAGGCCCACCCCCAGGGAAGGCTGAGCTGGCCAAAATAAAATAAAATAAAATAAAATAAAATAAAATAAAATAATTATTTCATCAAAGAATTGATAGTGTACCATCATTTTTCCTTCACATTGGTAAACCTTTAAATATTAATATAAAATATTGATTTTGCTTTTTCCACATTAACAGCTAATTTTTCATATGCATTTAATATTTAATAGGTACTGTTTTAATCATTTCACTTATGGCCACTCAGTTTAATTCTCATAATAAACCAAAGCTGGACATTGCTATTATCCTTGTTTTTCACATAGAAGTAACAAAATACTGAGTGATATATTTTAAAGACTACACAGGTGGCAAACAGTGAAGTTGATATTCTAAACTATTAGTTTGGTTAGAGTTTTAGGGCTCGCAGCAAGTCTTTTACTTTACTTTTCAGTATTCTGCAAGGAGGAGGTGAGATAGACACCACAGATGCCTGCCAAAGTATTTGAGAACATCATATCTAAAAACATTTTGTACACAAAAGCATGAATACTAACATTGCTTAATGAGCTTTATATCACAACAAAAATACTAAATATGAAGTACTAAAACTGGAAATAAAATTTTGCATACAGTGTTAAAATCTATATGAAGTTGTTAGCCATGAATCACATGGAGACTTACCTCTCTCTCTCTCTCTCTCTCTCTCTCTCTCTCTCTCTCTCTCGCTCTCGCTCTCTCTCTCTCTCCCACTAGCGACTGAACCTTGTGCTTGCCAGGAAGGTGCTTATTCTACTGAGGTATCTCCCCAGTCCTGATACATACATTTCTAAGTGAATTTTTAGTGCATAGTTTTGTGTTTGAAAGACTTCTGAACATGACTTGATTAACTATTTAAGGCTAGAATCCCAATACAATCATATAACAACATACATTTTAAATTTAATAGTCATAGGGCCAGTGAATACCTCAGTGGACTAAGCATCTGCTTTGGCAAGGTAGGGACTGGGGTTGATCCCAGATACCATGTACTGTACCAGCCCTGGGTGAAGCAGAGAGTGAGAAACCAATTCAATGGAAACCCCAGAAGTTAGGAAAAGTCATCAAAATGGATCGTCTAAGGGACACAGCAAAGTGGGAGCAAAACTGGACTAATGGAGAAGCCATGGGAGCTACTGCCAAGTGTGCCATAGGGGTGGAGCCATGTAAGGCCTTTGAGCTCACAACTCAGTGAAGACTACTTCAGACGTTCCAGTTGGAACTATGGGATCTAATGTTTGTCCTGCTAGATTTTGGTCTTGTGTTGGTACCAGTGTTTTGTATACCCCTGTTGTTTGAGACTTTTTGTCTGGTAATGTTTATCTCGTGCCTTTGAATGTTGGATGTGTTTGATTTTACTTTCATAAAGAGGCTCACAAATAAGAGTTTGCCTTAGATCTTGGAGGAGACGTGGGACTTGGACTTCTCAGCAATGCTGAGGCTGTTGAGACTTTGGCAGCTCTTAGATATGGACTAAAATGTCTTTTGCTCAGAGGGATGTGTGTGAGATTTGGGGGTCCAGGGGTGGAATGTTATGGTTTGTGTCTAGGTGTTCCCCTAAAGCCTCATGTAATCATGTGGTGGGGACTTCTAGAGTTTGAGATTAACTCATGATCTACTAGGATTAGGGGTGATCCAAGGATTGGATTATGGGTCTAAGTACTACTGGGACTATGAGTGTAGCCTAAGGCAGATAGCCTGAATGTAATATAAGAGAGACACAGAAACAGACTTCTCTCTGTTGCCACTGTTGCTGTTGTTGGCTTGTTATAGTTGTTGTTGTTCCACTACCATGAACTGGATGCTTTCTATCCTGTTTCACTCAGGCTTGGAACCAGCTGAATATGGACTGAAACCTTCAGTAAGTGTGAGCTTAATACACTTTTCCTTCCTTCATGTTGGATGTTGGTTATTTGTCCCAGCAATGAGAGAAGAGTAACTAATACATAAACAAAGCAATAATTAGAAGAGAATTTATAGATATACTGAAAATGTAGTTGAGGAATTTCATTATCACTCCATCCCCCAAATGAGGAACTTCTAGTGAGAAAAATTCAACTGGAGGAAAAAAAAAAAACATTAAAATGTGTATTTCAACAAATTTTCAGGAATGAGAATATGAGATTATAGAATTTTCTATCATTTTCGTAACTAAACATATGGAAATGACTTTGACAATGACCATCACTGATCCTTGTAACGTTTCCTCACATCAGTGTAAAAGACAAAAGTCTGTAATATTAAAAGGAAAACAATTTGAGGAAAACCTGAAAACCATTAAAAGAGAAATTTGGAAGGAAACAAAGCCCAGCTTTGCCTTCAACTACAATAATGGAATGAAAGCTATAGATTTAGTAATCAAGATGCCATGATATTATAGCTGCTTAAGCACAATATTGAGACATAATACGGCTAAAAAGTAATGTAATATAGCTCAAAAAATGTAATATAGCTAAATCATGATATAATAGTTGAAAATGCATAGCATTCACCAGCAGTGGGATACTTACAGGATTTTCATGTTAAAGTGTAGTGAATTGACTGTTGAATATCTATAAACTCTGAAGAAATGCCACAGGAGCAAATTATTAAAAATATTCACTGTAAAGATGCTTATTTGGGATGAGCAAGAAATCCATATAAAAGTGATACATACATTATTAAAATTATCTAAAAGTAGATGCTGTGTTACTACCACCAAAAATTCAAATGTTTCATGCTATTTCACACACTCTCCACAAATCAATCATCTTTATTTATATAATATTTTAAAGAAATTCATAAATGTAAATACATTTGGTTTAGTTTATTACCCTATAACATAGGCACTTGAGTTTAACATTATCTTTCTGGGCATCAAACGTTTTAAAAATAACGTGGAACTAGTATTTTCCCTCAATCATTGATATTCTAAACTTTAAAATTCTAAAAATTGTGAAACAAAAATCAAATGTGGAAAAAATTATGCATTTTTACACAGAAATTTTGGAATTTAACCATATATAAAATTATAGCATGATGATCTTGTAGCATTTTTTTCTTGTCTCTTTGTCTCTTGTATTACCTTTTTTAAAAACAAAGTTTTACTTGAGAGAGTATATAGCAATAACTGATATGACATTAGAAGCAGTATGCATTAAGAGACCAGAATGATAGATATTCCAAGCATGGCTTTAATACTGCACATTGCAATCTTCATTGTAGTTGCTAACTTCATAGATATCAGCATATATAGTTAGTCTTCTAGAGGGTTAAGAACCTAAGTTTGCAGACCAAGAAAACTGAGAAAAAGAAGGGCTAAAAGGATAGCCAATATTTTGGTCCTAGCTCCTTAAGTTCAGTAAGGATTCAAGACATAAACGAACCTGTACTATAACATCCTATAACTCAATGGTGTCCCAAATTTTCTGTTCTGTTATGGGGCCACAGAGGAAAGGGATTGATGATGTATAGTATGCCTAAGGAGAGTCACCTAAAGAGAAAACATTTTCTCAGGCTTTCACAGAGAGAAAACTGGTTAAGCAATGCCCAGTACTCATCCAGATGGCTGACAATGACAAAAGTTCTACAAAACACTCTAAGTGTTTAAAGGAAAACCCATTAGAATAACGGTAGATTTCTCTTCACAAACCATGAAGTCAAGAAGAGCATGGAGCAGAGTGCTCAAGTCCTTCGTGAAAACAACTTCCAACCCAGACTGCTATACCCTGCAAAACTCTTTTTCAAGTATGAGAGAGAAGTGAAATACTTACATGACAAGGAACAACTAAAGAATTTCATGACGTCAAAGCCAACCTTACAAAGTATACTTAAAAAAATTTTAGAGAGGGACCAAAATGACCCGAACTCAACAAATGAGAACAGAAAGAATCCACCAAATAGGACAACCAATTAAACATGGCAGAAAAAGTGTTAAACAGTATATGTAAAACTCATGTCAATCATAAGTCAATACATTTCAATTACAACCATTAATGTAAATGGACTCAATTCTCCAATTAAAAGAAATAGGCTGGCAGAGTGTATAAGGAAGCAAAATCCAACCATATGCTGTATACAAAAAACACACTTAACCCATAAAGAAACTCATAGGCTAAAAGTGAAAGGATGGAAAACAATACATGCCCCACTACCTCCAAAAAAAGCAGAGGTAGCAATCTTGTTTGCAGACACTCTAAACTTCAAACCAAGATTGATCAAATGAAATAAAGAAGGCCACTATATACTGGTTAGGGGAAAAATTCAAGACAAAGAGGTAACACTCATAAATATGTATGCACCCAATATGGGAGCACCAACTTACAAAAGACAAACTTTAATGAACATGAAAAAGCCAATATCCAATACCACAATCTTAAAAGGAGACCTTACCATCCTTTATCTAAAAAAGATAGGTCAAACAGACAAAAAAATTAGCAAAGAAGTAGGAGATCTGAACCGGAACCTGAAACAAATGGACTTAGTGGATATATACAGAATGTGCCATCCAACCACTTCAGAATACATTTTTTTTTCAGCTGTTCATGAGACATTTTCTAAAATAAACTAAATATTAGTTCATAGGTCATGCTTAAGTATATACAAGAAAACAGAAATTATCCCATGCATCCTATCTGACCACAGTGCAATGAAATTGGAAAAAAATGACAAAAGAAACCACAAGAACCACAAAAATACATGGAAATTAAACAACACCCTTCTCAGCAACCAGTGGTTTACAGATAATATTAAACAAGAAATTGAACAATATCTAAAATTTAATGAAATTTCAAAAACAACTTACCAGAGTTTATGGGATGCAATGAAAGCAGTTTTAGAGAGAAATTTATAGCTCTGAACTTACACACTAAGAACACAGAACAAGAACAAATAAATACTCTCATGCAACACCTAAACTGACTAGAAATGGAAGAGCAAACGAAATGAAAAGCCCAAATACGGGAGGAAATTATAAACATTAGAGCAGAAATTAACTCAATTGAGACAAAGAAAACAATACAAAGAATTAGTAAATCAAAAAGCTAGTTCTTTGAAAGATTAAATAAAATTGATAATACCCTAGCTAACATCATCAAAAAGTGGAAAGAAAGACTCAAATTCAAGAAATAAGAAATTAAAAGGGTGAAATTACTACAGATCCAGCAGAGATTCAGAGGATCATAAATAGCTACTTAGAGAATCTTACTCTCACAGAATTGAAGACACAGAAGAAATGGACAGATTCCAAAAAAGTACAAATTATGAAAAATGAAGCAAGAAGATATAAGAACTCCCAATAATCCAATAACAGCCAATGAAATACAAAATGTAATAAAAAGCCTACTGACAAAGAAAAGCCCTGGACCTGATGGATTCACCACTCAATTCTACAAGCAATTTATAGAAAACATAAGCCTGATACTCCTCAAACTCTTCAGTGAAATGGAAAGGGAAGCGATCCTCCCAAAATCATTCCTAAAGCAAGTATTACACTGATACCAAAACCAGAGAGAGATGCAACTACAAAAGAGAAGTACAGGCCAATTTTTCTCATGAACATAGATGCAAAAATTCTGAAAAAAGTCCTTGCTGTAAGAATACAACAAATCATCAAGAAGATTATACACCATGACCAGGTAGGATTCCTCCCAGGGGATGCAAGGATGGTTCAATATATGCAAATCTATAAATGTAATACACTATATCAATAGAGCTAAAGACAAAAATTGTATGATTGTCTCAATTGATGCAGAAAAGGCTTTTTAAAGTAAAATTTTCAAATTTATTATGATTATTACTGTAACTTCTGATACCTACGTTGATGCTATAAGCCCATCTACAAATGGTAATTTGTCCTTACTTGGAAGACTTTGTCTCATCAAATCCAGTAATAGCTATCACTTAGCACTTGTCAATTCACTGAAACAAAAAAGGCTTTTGACAAAGTCCAACACTGATTCATGTTCAAAGTCCTGAAGAAACTTAGAATAGATGGCTTCTATCTCAAGCTTATAAATGCCATCTATGAAAATCCAACAGCTAACATAATTCTAAATGGGAAAAACTGAAGGCTTTAACTCTCAAATCTGGTACAAGACAAGGATGTCCTATGTCACTACTCCTATTCAATATAGATCTGGAATCATTAGCTACAGCAATTAGGCAAGAGAGAGAAATAAAAGGAATAAAAATAGGTAAAGGAAATGTTAAACTATCATTATTTGCAGATGACATGATAACTTATTTGGAAGACCACAAAACTCCACCTACAAGCTACTAGAATTAATACACAAATTCAGTAGCATAGCAGGTTACAAAATCAACACACAAAAGTCAATGGTATTCCTCTATACAGATAACAAATACACTGAGAGAGAAATTGAAGAAACAATATCTTTTACAATAGTACCAAATGAAATGAAATACTTAGGAATTAACCTAACTAAAGAAATACAAGAGCTTTTCAATGAAAACTACAGTCCTCTGAAAAAAGAGATCCTGGAGGATTTCAGAAAATGGAAAGATATTCCCTGCTCATGGATAGGAAGAACCAACATTGTGAAGATGGCCATACTACCTAAATTGTTATACAGATTTAATGCATTTCCTATAAAAATACCATCAACATACCTCACAGACCTGGAGAAGTCATTCTTAAATTTATTTGAAACCAAAAAAGACTCAGAATTGCAAAGACAATCCTGGGCAACAAAGAAAAGGCAGGAAGCATTACAATTCCTGACCTAAAATTGTACTACAAAGCTACAGTGATAAAATCCATATGGAATTGGCAAAAAAATAGACCTGAGGATCAATGGAATAGATTAGAAGATGCAGAATCAAATACAAACACACTCATCCACCTTGTCTTTGATAAAGGGGACAAACATGTTTACTGGAAAAAAAGATAGCCTCTTTAATAAATGGCGCTGGAAAAACTGGCTCTCTACATGCCGAAAAGCAAAACTTGACCCAGGTCTATTACCATGCACTAAACTAAAGTCAAAATGGATTAATGATCTAAATATTAAAAGATAAACACTAAATATCCTGGAAGAGAAAGTGGGAGAAAATTTTGAAGACACTGGTGTAGGCAAAGACTTCATGGACAAAAATCAAAATGCACGTTTGACACTTGAAAGAATCAACAACTGGCTGAGAATTTTTTTCACCTCAAAAGAAATTACCAACAGAGTGAAAAGACAACTCACAATTTTAAAAATATTTTAAGTAATAAGCATTCAGACAAAGAAAGAGAAAAGAAATTCTTAAATAGTATCTCCCCCCAGAAAGAATGGATATCATGAAGAAATCAACCAGCAACAAATTTTGGAGAGGCTGTGGGGAAAAATGCAGACTGGTGCAACCATTATGGAAAGCAGTGTGGAGGCTCCTTAAAAAACTAGAGCTGGAAATCCCATTCAATCCAGCTATCCCCCTACTGGGAGTTTTCCCAGAAGAACTGAAAACATCATACCATAGTGATATCTGTGCACCTGTGTTTATAGCAGCCCAATTTGTAATAGTCAAATCTTGGAAAC
>PVKN010029635.1:0-12951 GCA_004027915.1 Capromys pilorides
TGTGAAATATTTAACAGACAAATGAATTCATTTCCTGTGTTGAATCTTGGAAGGCTTTCAATGCAAGACATAATCATTCCTCTTAACAGTTGGAACCTGTTCCATTGTTTGGGCCGGTTGTGACTTAATCTGTTTTCTGTTGGTGAATGTTTCTGTGTGCTTTCCAGCGCATCTCTTTCTGCTGCAATATCTCCAAGGATTTGCTTTGTACGCATACATAGATCTTCGCGCAAGGATGCTACAATGCTTTTTCTTTTCTGAAGTAAACTTGTGAGTTAATCAGACTCTTCCATTATTTTTCCAATGATAACACCCATGTAGGCCCCAGGCCCAGGATAAGAATGACCACTGTATACACACGGTTAACCCAACATCACATCACGGCTGTATGGGTCGTTTCTTTTAGTAAATTTGTTTTCATTTCTATGTTGCATCTAACTCTGGATAACAACAGTCACGAAGTAAAAGAGAACCTTTTAAGGGACCCCAAATAGCAACTGAGTGAGCTCCACAGACAGAAAGGCCCTGGTACTTTTTCATAGTTTCAACAAACTACATATTGCTCTAATGAATAAAATATAACTTTTACGGTGAAATAGTTGTTCAGTATATTCCCTTTGTTCATCCACATTAACAACAAAGGACAGGAGCAGGAAGCCAAGTCACCCTGATAATGGCTTCCCTAATGATCTCCCAGGAGCCTAATACTAATTCATGTGTCTTCCTGCTAATTTTGTTTACAATCTCCCAGTGGAGGCCGCTTATTTAAATAGAATGAACAAGAAGCTAAGCAGGGTGGGAGATGATAGTTGCCCACCTGATACTTAGAAACTTGGAAGCCAGTGTTCAGCAGCTTTTGCAAGCCTGGCCCCAACTGCTGGTGCTTCTACCTTCTAAATGCACCCTTTTATTTATTCCTATTTGAATGGTCCTGTCAAGAAAATCTTTGAGTTATCACATTTTTTGAGCTGAGCTACTGAATGCTTTAAGAACTGATGTATAAGATTAAGTGAAACCCTGATAGAGCCATCCCGGGGAACTTCCCAACCTAAATGTAAAAACACCCTGCTTGTGAAGCAGGTGTACAGGGACAATGAATTAACACATTCAGATTTGAGACTCTTGAAAAATCCTGGGCAAAACCCAGATTTTCTACACAGCATTAGCACAAAGACACAGCTGAGATAGTTCATATCAAGCCTTAAGCCTCTACTCTATCTAAGCTGTGTGCTGGGACCAGGGGAGTAGAAGCAACCACTGTGCAGAAGCAGAGAGCAACGACAGGAAAAGAACAGGCTCAGGAAACTCACATCCAGCTCTGCACGTTTCCAGCTGAGTGTCCTTTGGCAGACTAGTTCAGTTTTGGGTCCCTCTATTTCTGCTTCTGTAAAGTAGAGCTAAGCATAGCATCTGCCTCATGGGGATACTGAAAGAATTGAGGGATAGGGTGGCTGTTAATATCTTATTTTTATTTTATTTTTATGATTTGTTTTAATTCTCACTTTCAAAGAGCTCATGAGACACCAATCTGTAGAGAGTTCCCATCAGCTCTGGAAATATGATAAGGCCAAGGTTGCTCACTTTCTGATAGGAGGTGAGCCTAAGGAGTTCCTCAAGATGGGGCTGGGGAGACGGGCAGGGCCTCCACCTCAGGGAAGCTGCTCCCAGCACTGAGATCCTTGGATGCTACAACCTAACTCTTTATTTTTAAGTTTCATTTTATTTTAATCATTTGCTTTCCCTCCCACCTACCCCACTCTACTCTTAAACTCCCCCCAGAAAAGAATGGAGATCTGAAGTCTCAAGTTGAAAAGCTCTGGAGAGAAGTCAATGCGTTGAAGGAGATGCAAGCCCTGCAGACAGGTGAGATGCCCACCACACTCATCAATGCCTTCTCCTGTAGATGCTGACACTACCAAGGGTTTAAATGAATCTAGGCTACATGTTCAGTTATGGGTGGTATCTCTTTAAGAGAAATATTAACAAACCAGATATGCATCCATGTGAATGGATTAAAAAACTGGAGGATTATATTTGTTGAAATGTCAGCTTGACTTGCCACCCCATTGTGTTATAAATGGGTGGTATAGAAACAAAAAGAGGCACTGAAACAATGCATTTTTAAAGTCATGGGATAATTATTTCCTAATAAGTAGTTAAATAGAGTAAAATACAGACATTAAAAGCTAAGAGTGTTAACTAAGTGCCATTTGGAGACCTACTGAGATTCAGCTGAGACAGGGTCACAGGATTCCCCATGCCACACTTGATTGGCTCAAAGCACATATTTATTGGTTAGAGATACTGCCTGGACATAGGGCTGCACCCAGAGTTCTTTGCTTTGGGAAAGGAATACCCCCACCCATGTAGCTGAGAACACCGCTGTCTACAAGTATTCTCCAAGGGGTAAGGAAATGTGAGTATACCAGGCGTGCGATGATTGAGTCTGGGTGTGGTGGTGCACGCCTGTAATCCCAGCGCTTGGGTGGCTGAAGACAGGAGAATCACTACAAGTCCAATCTACATAGTGAGACCCTGAAGAACCCTGTACTAAATACAGGGAAAAAAAAGAGTACACCAGGAAAGCTCCAAAACAGCCATAGCTCCTGAACTCAGGAACCAATATCCTTGAAGCCAGCCCCCAAAGTAGAGTCTAAGAGTCCCCACCATACAAGTTAATACTTTCAAAGAAGATTGAAGTTATAGCTTTTCATTAAGTATTTACATATCAGATGGATGTTAGCAGTCCAGGGTCACTTTTACCATATACACTGCCACCTAGTAACATGGGTGACATATTTTCTTTGTCAGGTTTCCAAGGGTACAGACTAGACAGTTAAAGTAAGGTGAAATATCTGTACTAAAAGGGAAAGAGTTTATTAACCTTTATCCATATTTTGGCACTGTAAGTACATCACAAACATTAACCCTCCAATAACAGATATTGACTCCTCCAATAACTGATGTTATTATAATTACCCTCATCGCACAGATGAGAAAATATGTAATAAGGGTTACACAACAAACAAAGCATCAGAGAGGAGACCCAAACCCAGGCATGGATGTGCTGGAGCCTGATATTCCAGTGCTTTTTCCCTGCCAGGTCTCAGCTCTCTGCTTAAAAACTCATAACCTCTCTACATATGAACTTGGACTTCAGCTTTTTTTTGTGTTTTTTTTTTTTTTAATAATTATGAAATACCATCCAATTCCAAAATTCCCAAGGAAATTCGCCACATAATAGAGCCATATAAACTACAATCCATGTGTATATCAAAGCAGCCCATGGGATTTAAAGTCATGTTTCAAGGGTGTGACAGACTTGGATATGTGTAAATGTGATTTTACATCCTCTGTAGGTTACAGTTTTGGCATGCTAAGTTGTTGCAAGTGGCAATTTCTCTAAGCCTCGAAGTCCTGGTAAATGGTACTAAAAACTATCACCACATGATGTTATTGTGATTTTATATTTTCACTTATGCAAAATGCTTAGCACCGTGTTGGGCAAATACAAAATAATTAATAAATGCTATAAAGTCACTATTATCATCATACATCGTTCATTCCACAAATAGTTATCATAATTGCCCAGCTCTAGTAATAGGCATATTACACTCAGAGGACACCTTAACATGTCAAATTTCACATCTCCACAGTTTGTCTCCGAGGCACAAAATTTCACAAGAAATGCTACCTTGCTTCCGAAGACCTGAAGCACTTCCATGAAGCCAATGAAGACTGTATTTCCAAGGGGGGCATCCTGGTTGTCCCCAGGAACTCCGATGAGATCAATGCCCTCCAAGACTATGGGAAGAAGAGCCTGCCCGGAGTCAATGAATTCTGGCTGGGCATCAATGACATGGCCACAGAAGGCAAGTTTCTCGATGTCAATGGGATGGCCGTCTCCTTCCTCCACTGGGACCGGGCGCAGCCCAACGGTGGCAAGAAGGAGAACTGTGTCCTGTTCTCCCAGTCAGCTCAGGGGAAGTGGAGCGACGAAGTCTGTAGGAGTAGCAAGAGGTACATCTGTGAGTTTACCATCCCCTAACAGGCCTTTCTCAAATGTATCCTCCAAGCACAATCCGCCACGATTTATAGACTCGTGGTCACCAAGAATAGGTGAAAATTGTTACTATTAATTGCAAAGTTTCAAACCAAGTGTCAATGCCCATAGCTACATAACAAAGGTGGATAACTTGTTCCCACATTCCATTGTACTTCTGGCTTTTGTGGGGCACAAGGGATCAGAAATAATACTCTAGCCACCAGCCATGTGCACACTATTGAAGTAACTTCTTTGAACCAAGTTAGCACATCTTCTTTTCTCTTTTCTTGTCCTGTTCATTTATACAAACCCAGTCAGTATAAACAAAAATATAACACCCTATACATTTCTTCAATCCAGAAAAGCCTGGAAGACTTCTATTAAAAGTTTAGGGCCCTCAGTGACAGCAGTACATTCTGAGAAATGTATCATTGGAGAATTTTATTGTTGTGTTATTAGTCAGTTTTGTTGTTGTATAAAAATCTTTGTGTATACTTATCAAACCTAGCTGGTCTAGGTAAATCACTCAAGTCACAGGATATATGAGGCATCTGCTGATGTGACATGGCAGACTGCATGACAATATATTTTTATAAGTAGGAGTGTACTCTAAGATGGCAGCAAAAAGTATACTATAGTGTGTTAGTCAGATTTCCATCACTATAATAAAATACCTGAGACTGGCTACATATGAACAGAGGTTGATTTAGCTCACAGGTTTGGTGGCTTAGAGACCAAGATTGGGGAGATTTGTTGGCTCCTCTTCTGGTGAGAGTGACACACGGTGGGACATTGTGGCTGGGCATGTGTAGAAGCAAGTTTCCAATTAGAGAGAGAGAAGAGAGAGCGAGGTGGTTTCACTTCTTAGAATTCCACAGCACCTCCCAGAACCCAAACCTACTACCCTGGGAATGTTTGGAGGGACATAATTAAGCCATCTCAAATCCTAGCATACAGTAAATATACAAGCTGGCAATGCAGCCATTGACCATGATCAAGCATCATATATATTGCACTGCTTTGTTCTACATTTTCTGCAGCTGACAGTGCAGCAGGTCAGTTTACACCAGTGTCTGCACCAAGAATACATGAATGATGAGGCTGCACTCCCATGCTAGGGAGTGAGGACCATGCCCTCACTCCCACTGGGGGACCGATGGGTCAATGGAAAGTTTTCAGTTCCATTATCGTTTTATGGGAACACAATCATCTATGCAGCTCATCATTGATTGAAATGTGGTCATGCAGTGCACAGCTGTGTATACTGGGTGGACAAGAATGCCCTAAATCAGAGGTTCTAGGTGCTAGATAACCCAAAATCTTTCCAGCCTGATATGCCATCTACACTACCTTGATGATCTACCTGGCTGGCCCTACAGCCCTGAGCTGTTGCCTCCCCTAGTGGGGCTGGTGTCTTGCCTGCCATGTCAAGACAAGGGTGTCCAAAGAGGTTCTATTTTACTTCTGCTTTGTTCAGACTCCCCCAGTTCAGCTTCCTTCAGAAGCTCTGAAAAGATCCGCAAAGATATGGGGAGGGAGTGGATCTGATCAATTTCATCTCTCAATATTTTGTTACAGCTTCTAATTTAAATGAGCCTATCTGTCACTGTCACCAAAGGACAAGCCAATGAGGCTCTCCCCAGTCTTGAAAAAGAGCACAGATTGCATCTTGAAATGGGAGGGGGGTAACAGTTAACTTTTTCTGTACTTTTTCATCCTTGATGTTTTCTTTTATACATGGTAGGTTTTTGTTTCATTTTCTTTACATACTTATGTATATTTCAAGCATGATTATATATTTATAAGTCTTTTAGGGACAACCTATCTTTAAAGTTGAATGTCGGATTTAAATAATACTATTTAGAATCATATGTCTTTGCCATGTGTTATTCTGCCAAACGCTGTTGCGATTAAATTGCTCAATGAGATTGTATAAAATAACTTCATTGCTCAACATGGAATTACGAAGTTTAGGCTTGAGGGAAATAGGCTTTCTGGAACCAAACAGTTCTAAATCTATCTCATCTTTCAAATAAACATCTTTCTTCTTTCAGTGTTGAATGTGTTTTGTGAAGAATAGCCTGCTCTGTAAACTTAACTACAAATGCTTACAATTAAACTTTAGCTCCTTCCAGGCACAATAATAAAGTATGAATTTTTCCCAGCTCAAATATGTTTAAATATTGGTTACAGTTATTCAACCTATGTTGATTTAAATAAAATTTGGAAGAATTTCAGAAAAATATACTCTGGGTTTGATCGAAGTTGTGCTACAAAGAAGATGTATTTGGAGAACAGTTTCCCCAGGGAATAAAGATGGATAGGCTGGAAGGTGGAGTCACTCTGAAAATGTTTGTACCAGGTTAATCGTGGCCAGCTCCAAAATAGCTACAGCTCTTGGAATTAATAACAGTAATGAAATGAGTAGCAGGACTGAGCACATTCCAGATACTCTACTCAATTTGGTATAATTCTCATTTTTCCTCTTCAGAACAACCCTAAGAATTCGGGTCTACACTTTTTTTTAATATGGAAAAGAAAATAAATGAAAAAGAGAGATGTGTTTTATTGTCCTAAATCACAAGCCAGCAAGATTATGCAGATTATGTTTGAACCCCATAGGACTGACCCAGGCTAGGTGACCTCACCAACCACAGGGGACTGTGACATGGCAAGGTGTCACGGTTTATATTCAGGTGTGCCCCCAAAGCCTCGTGCAATCAGAAGGTGGGGCCTTTGGAATGTGATTGCACATGGGAATGTTCTACGCATCAGCAGACAAACCACTGATGAGGGAGGACCAACCCCCTGAGAGTTTGCAGCTCGATGTGCTGGTTTGAAAGAGCTGGGTCGCTTAGGGCATGAGCTGGGAGCGTATGTTGCTCTGGCCAGCTTCTCCCTCAATACTTTCTGCTTCCCGGGCACCATGAGATGGGCAGCTATCTGCCTGCTATGCCATCCTGCCTTAGAGCCAGCCAACGATGGCAGAAACCGTGAGCCAAAATACACCTCTCCTGCTTTAAGGTGCGGGTGTTAGACATTGAGTGCCAGTGACACAGCAAGTGATAGAGACACAAGGCTGCTCCAGCAGGCAGCAGGGCAGATTCTCAGCCAGTCTTCCATGCTCTCATCTAGGGTCACAGTCTGGTCTACCTCTACTTTCTAAGGGCACAGTAGGGGTAACCAAGGTTCACTTACTGGTTGATTAGAGTGGGTTGCTAAAGATGGGATTAGATAAAATGCTTAAAATGCTTAAGTGTCCTTAAAATACTTCAATCACAGAGAAGCACGAAGTTAAACCAAAAGGAACTTATGAACCAGTGTAGGTGATTGGTTATACCAAGAGGAAGGGTACCAGCTGGCTGTAAAACACTATGCTAGGTAATACAGAGAGACAGAGAAGGTAAATATTAGAATGGAGGAAGAGAATGATACAACAAATTGGAGTCTACAAAGAAAACATTGGTTGCTCCATTGCACGTCCTGGACTTGTACATTATTATTAGCTATTTCTTCCTAAACTGACACCCACAGAAAGGCTAATGGTTTAAATCAATTCCTGCAAAGGACCTGCATAATGAATGTGTACTGAGTCAAAAACAGGTGCTCACCTATGAGCCAGCATACCTGACACTTCCTATCCTGCTGTGATTGGTTCCAGGCAGCATCCAGAGCCCAGGCAGAGCCAGTCAGAGTCTTCTAGAACTAGGGACAATGCAGTACTTTCTTTGGAAGGTGCTAAAGTGGAGCCCAGTGAACTTTGGGCTTCTGGGAGAATTCTTCCTTTCTAAATGGGTGCAGTGGGAACAATGAAGCAAAAGGATGAGAAGTGGTGAGAAATGAGACAAAGGGTGAATGGGGTCAGGGCAGGAAAGGTGTGTGTGTGCGTGTGTGTGTGTGTGTGTGTTGTGTTTGCACATATTTACCTATGCATAATTTGTCATTTCAGTCCCCCAAAGCCCTGATATCTATTTCCGTAAATTCTGTGCACTTTCCCACAATTCCACTAACCTACCCAGACAAGCTGTCCTCTTCCCTTGTGACACTCTGAGCCTGTGTACCCTGGATGGCATGGAACAGCAAAGATTCTTCTCGCCCTCATTTTTACATTCAGTGTGCATTATAAGGGGACTGTGTGTGCCCCATAACATGAGCTGATGCAGGAACAACCACATAACATGCTGTCAGCCTCCACGATTGAGGAGGAGCCTCAGGGAAGCCCCTCAGTGACCTGAGGCAGACCCTGCACAAGCCTGCAGTCTGCCCAGCAGTGGGAGACCATGAGTATTTGGTGATCAGCTCATTGGCTCTCAGGATGGGCAGGTCACTTGCAAACAACACAGCCCTGATTAACACAGGCCAGGAAGAGAGGTGAGACTAGAGAGCCCTGAAATCTAAGTGAAGAAGAAGGTGTGTGTAGAGAGATCAAAACGGACAGCAGTGGGAAAGAAAGCAGAAGCTCAGAGAGTCGTGGCTTCAAAATCTAGAAATCAGAATTTCACTCTGTTCAGTTGTAGTCTGGAATGACAGCTGCCACTCCAAAGGCCAGCTCCTAGCATCTAGCAGTTTCTAGAAGAAGAGGAACCTGCGTTTTGAAGTGTCACTTGGGAGATGGCAGGTGTGAGCTCTGTGCTAAAGCCAGTTATTCATATTGTCCAACTTTTATTAAATCTGCCCAAGTGGAGCAGATACCCACAACATTCAACTTGCCCTGCAGGGTGCTGGTGATAATTGTTCTGGAATTTTCGCCGCCCTTCTCACGCTGAAATTTTTCCCACTTTAGATAATTAATTAGATGACCACCCTCACCATAACCCAGGTTGCATGTGTCCTAGAGGTTTCAGGATCTTGCTATGCCTATAACATCGGCTCTGTCTTCTAGATCTTCTATGCAGCAGCCTTCAAAGTGCATGAATCACAGGAGCTGCTCCTGGGAGCCTAGCTGTACTCTGGATCCACAAGAGTGCAATGGCCAGACTTCCTCCTCTGGTAGAGAGAGTTCTTTGGGGTCTGGTGAAACTCTCCTCTTTCTTCAACCCAGCACAGCGGTGACCTTCCAGACCTCCCAAAGAGCACCTGTTTCCTCAGGTTCATTGCCCGCTGCCAAGTTCAAGGCACATAGGCTGTCTGTCTAGCAACAGACAGGTACAGCCATGCCCTCCTTCTCTTCAAAACTTTCCATAGCTCCTCTAGTGTTTTGAACTAAGAACAAAACTTGAACACGGTGGCTAAGCTCTCACAGTCCTGCCTTTCACTCCTCTCCAGACTTCTTCCTCTTGTTCCAAGGGATCTAGATCTATTCCCTCATTTTACAGGCACAAATCTCACACCTGTCACAAGAATTTGCACTTATGGGCTGACCAAATAGCTCAGCGAATTAAAGCACCTGCAAGCAGGCACAAGGGCCAGGGGTTCGATCCCCAGGTCTGCCATACTGGCCCCACACCCGGAGCGCACTGAGACAGCAATTGAGATTGGCATGGTGACACATGCCTGTAATCCCAGCTCTTGGGAGGCTGTAAGCAGGCGGATCACTAGGCATCCCATCTAGCGGTGAGACCCTGAACACCCTGTACACCTTTCCTTAAAAGTACAAAAAAAAAAAAAAGAAAGAAAGAAAGAAAGAAAGAAAAACAGAAAGAAAAGAAAAGAATTTGCATTTGTTTATTCCCTGCCTATCATTTCTTCACCTAGTCAAATCTCCATCATTCAACATATCTCAGGTAAGACTTCAAGGAAACTTGCTCTGAGCTCTAGCAACTACAGGACAAATAACTGAAAACAAGATTAAACATACATTGATGAACAAGGATCTTCATTTGTTATATAAAAAGAAATATTAAGGTAAGCAATTACTAGTATTGTTTCAGTACTTTAATAAGGCCAAGGTCAATACTACAGCAATTCTGTTTTCTAACCTTTTTTTTTTTTCTTGTGGAACCAGGGGATTGAACTCAGGACCTTGCACTTGCCAGGCAGGCACTTGTGCCCATGAGCTATCTCCCCAGTCCCAAATCTGTTTTTTGTTTTGTTTTGTTTTATTTTTTTAGGGAAGGGTCTACAGGGTATTCAGGGCCTCACTACTAGATCAGATTTACAGTGATCCACCTGTTTACAGACTCCCAAGAGCTGGAATTGCAGGTGCAATCCACCATGCCCAGTCTCAGTAATCACCGATTTAGAACATCCTGGGGGTGGGGCTGGAATGACAGGTCTAGGGATTGAACCCCTGGGCCCTGCACCTGCTTCCAGATGCTTTAATCCATTGAGCTATTTGGCCAGCCCTAGCAATTCTATTGATATTTCCTCATGAACACAAATCATCTTCCATGGCTCTAGACATCACATCCACTTTCCAAGTAAGGAGATGCATAGATGGGCATCTCCAGGTTTGCTTGGTCTCTCTTATGACCAGCACCTCCAGCAGATTGCCACTTAAGTCTCATGGGCTAGAACTCTGCTAAGTAGATGCCTTGACCCCATGAGAGGCTGGGAAAGTGACTATTTTGTTGTATATTTTGTCACCCCAAACAAACTGAGGGCTCTGTTAGTAGAAGAGAAAATAAAGATTATAAGGAGCAGTCTGTGTAGATTCAAATCTTGTTATAACTTCCCACTGTGCAATACAAGGGCCTCCTGCTTGTTCAGGTTTTACAGTTACAATTTTTAATTGGCTTTTTTTTATTTTTAGAAAGCCACTTACTGATTACCTAGCACAATCTGAAAGTGATTTACTATGGTCTGAAGATGCCTTTCTTCTCCCATACAATTAATGCAACTTTTACAAATATAATTTTACACTAATATTTATGCCTTTTATCACACTATGCGCTCCAAGAGTTCAGAAGTTGGAGACGTGCTTTTTGTTTGCCATTGCATTTCTGTAGAAATGCCCGCCATTTTGTAAGTGGTGGAGACCCCCACAAAGCAGCTCTGAGCAGGATTTAAATGAACCAGCTAGCTCTTCGGGTTCACTTGTGGGCCTGCCCAGGGCCAGGGCCTTTGTCTGGAGATGGAGAGTGGACTCGTGTAAGTGAACCTGTGTGAGTCGCTGGTCCCTCTGAGGCCCGTGATGGCGGATGAAGCCAAGAGGCCTCAGGGGCCAAGACAAGGCCACAGCTGAGGACACTTGGCTCTAACTCCAGTGAACCAGATAAAGACTGCAGCTCCAGGCATCTTACTGCTGCGTGGAGTGCCTGGAGATAACATAATTCTCCTAAATTATCATAATGTCTTCCTTAGAGAAACCCCTGAGCAGACTTCCAAGGTCCTTGGCCCATCCTGCTTGGATTTCCTCCTTTCTTTAGTGTTGTTCTCTTTTGTTTGATAACTAAATAAATATGGACCACACAGGGAAGGCCTTTGTCTTAGCCCCCAGAGAATCATGAATTCTGTGAGAGAGGTTTTATTTTATTTTATTTTTATGTATTTGGTACAGGATCTGCAGGGTGTTCAGTAGATCAGTGATTCTCCTGTTTTCAACCTCCCAAGTGCTGGTATTACAGGCAAGCACCACCATGCCCATTCTCAGTTGCCATCTCAGCAAGCCCCGGGGTTGAGGCCAGCATGGCATGTGGGGGATTGAACCCCTGCCACTGTGCTCTGCCTAAGCAGATGCTTTAGTCCACTGAGTTGTCTGATTGGCCCTCTGTGAGAGGATTTTGATCCTTCTGGAGCCCTAAAACCATACCACTTGGCTCTTCTACCTGAGCCTTCCCCGTATACTTGTTTGGGACATTGTGGGCCTGATCAGTCTGTGGTAACTAAGTGATAATACTAATGTGTTCCTAAGGGCCAATAAAAACTGCTGGTTGAGTTAATGAGCTACGTGTCAGTGAATGAACTAAGAAATATTTCTTCTTTTCACATGTAAGGGCCAAGTTCTAGCCTCTATAGCCCAGATTTGGAGCATGATGTGAAGTAGTGTTAATCCATCAATTCATTAAGCAATTTGATCAGTAAAATGTTTTACAGGGACCATAACACTTCAAAAGTTTTCTGTTTTCTTTAAACAAATCTGTTGTGTTTTATCCAAGTAAGCCTATCATTTACCTCCTAAAGATTTTGCACCCTTGTAAAGATTGGGTTATTTTGTGATTAAAAAAAGATATCAACAAACATGTATCAAATCAGCATCAAGCAGAGCAAAAACCCGATGCAGCACCAGGGGATACATGTTTGGTGATGAACAACAGCAAAAAAAACAGAACTTAACAAGCAATAGCTGAGCAGCGTCAGGAGCCCAGAGCTTCAGTTTAGAAGCTTTCTGCACCATCCAACCTAGGCTAGAGAAAAGGAAAACCCAAATAAACATGTTGAGGAAATTATTGATTCCCTTTCTACCTCTAACTTGGCATTGTCAAGGCCACCATTCAGGTATAAAATCCATCACCATGGACAAGAAGCCTCAATATAACGTTCTATAGAACGTTGGCCAAGCTTTGATTTCCAAAGTTCACAACATGAAAATGAGCACTATAGCTTTCACCGTAATTCTGTGGATGATGTGGAAGAGTTGAACGAGGGCTCTCAACACACAGCACCTGTGTCTCCCTTCTAGTCTTCCTCGTGCCACCACAGTAGGGCAGCAAAGACTCTGACTGTGTGATCTGTAAAGAGCAAAAGTGTACTGACTCACTGTTCTGGTGGCAGAGAAATCAAACCTGCAGGGGCTGGCAATGGAGCAGGCTGCCTTTTCATGGGGTCCCACAGTGCCAGGGCAGAAGAACAGAAACCGACACGGCCCAGACTCTCCCCCACTTTTCCCCACTAGTCCTGAGGATTGTACCCCAGGTCTTTATGCTGAGCATTTTTTGAAAAATATTATTTTAGGACAAGATCCTGCTAAGTTGCCCAGGCTAGAGTCCAACTTCAGCAAATAGGTTCTTTTCATAAGGTACCAATCC
>PVKN010029636.1:0-12941 GCA_004027915.1 Capromys pilorides
TTTCCTTATCTGTAAATCACAGAGATGATTAAAGACTGAACATTTGGAAAGTGCTTAGCATAGTGTCAATTATACAGTAAGAACTCAAAAGTATTCATTATTTTGAAAGACAAATCTCAGACTGACTTAAGCAGGCACTCCACAAAAGAGGAAATTCAAAAGGCCAATAAGAAAATGAAAAGATGTCTTCATTAGTAATCAGCAAAATGCAAATTAATACTTCTATGAGTACAAGTATGTATGCACCTGATTAGAAAAATTTAAGAGTTTGTGTTAGTGAGACTGCCGAATTCTTCCAATAGTGCTTCTGGGAGTGTAAATCAATGTAACGAATTTGGAAAATATTTCAGAAATATTTAATAAAATTAATGATGCATATACCTTAAAGTTCTTTTCGTTGATATTTATCCTCTTGAATCCCTTACATGTTTGTGACAAAATCCATGAGAAATAACACAGATAAACACAGAAAATGGTATCATATATTTTAATACTAGTGTAACTAATAAGAAAATAATCTCAACCTTCTTCAAAAATAGAATAAATAATTGAATCTTGGTGTCTTAGTTACTTTTTACTCGTTGCTGGGACAAATACCCGACACTCAAAATGAAGGAAGGAAAGGTTTATCCAGCTCACAGTTACTGGAGGTTTCAGTCCATATTCGGCTGGCCCGAGGCTGAGTGGAACAGGGCAGAGAGCATCCAGTTCATGGCGGTGGAACAGCAATAATCACAACAGAGGCAACAGACCAACCAGGGCACAGAGAGCAACAGCGTGAGTCTGTCTCTCTGTCTCTCTTTATATTACATTCAGGCTCTCTGCCTCAGCCTATCTGCCTTAGGCCACACCTATAGTCCCAAAAGGACTCAGACCCATAGTCCCATCAGTACTAAAACCCATAATCCCAATGGATCATGACTCAAGTCTCAAACTCTAGAAGTCCCCATGATTGCATGAGGCTTTGGGGAGACAACTAGACATAAACCATAACACTTGGTATACTCTTAGAGTAGCTTATTATGCAGAAAGTGTAAACTACATTCACAGACATAGCTAAGTCTCACAACATCTAGCAAAATAATGAGACAATTCAAATATGTGAAGTTAAAGGACAGGTGGCCTCAGGTGTACACTATAGGATACACAGATCAACAGAAAGCCTCAAAAGGGGAGGAGAATGAATGTTAGAAGTAGAAAACTGTCACAATCAGTGACTTCTTCTGGTGGGAAAAAAAAAACATGTGATCTTAAGAGGGCACACAGGCGCTCACTGGGAACTGATGCCATCATATGAATAGCTATAAGATGCCTGAGTTATAATTATTCCTACATTGATTTCATATACTATCTGGCAGATATATTTCTCAGTTTAAGAATAAACTAATGATGCCATTCTCCTACTTAAAACCTTTCAAAAGCACTTTACTTTAGACGAAAAAGGAAATTCCTTGGCTTTGTCTAAAAGATTTTGTGGGGTATCTCTTATACCCCTCTCCAGCCATTGCTCCACCACCACCTTCTGAGCTCCCACAGAGTCAATGCCACCCCACCCAATAGCCCATTCACACTCACTCAACTTGCTGACTGTTGAAAGCCGGTCCCACTCTGCACTGACTCTTCCTTTCCTTTTGCTGTCTTTTTACAGCTAATTAAAGTCTCACTTCTCTTAGAAGCCTTCCCTGACCTTTCCCACCACACATATGCTACATTCTCCTCTGCAGTCCTTCCGCAAGCACATATGTCTAATGGTGATGACTGTAGAATAGCACTTTACGAAGACCATACTTTTTAGAATATATCTGTTAACAGAATGCTTTCTTATAAGTACAAAACTCCTCCAAAGCAAGGACTTGCATCTACCCCAAAGCTGAGAAAGCTATTTATACCACACATTCTTACTAACTTTTGCTTAATGAATAAATGTTTAACATGGGATAATATGCATATTTTTACAACACTGGAAGTAACACATGAAAAATTATGCTCAACCTTATAAAACTGAAATTGCAACAAAATAATTGATTATCAATAATTACTTGATTTTTTTCTTTATGGCAAATCCCCCTTGAATACATTTTGGTTAAGCACAGCCTAATGGTGATGACTAGATTTACTTCCTCAATGCACTTGTAGCCAGATTATTTTAAAAGTTACAATGTGAAACTGTAAGATTGATTTCTTCCTATCTCTGCAGCTACATGGTATATATTAATTCATAGAGCAGCCCGTCTACCATAAGTTATAAAGCTACTAGGCAGATGAAAGAGAGATTGATCATTAGTTCAAAATAACTTCTTTTGGAGTCTTAACACCACTGTCATATTCTATTCTCAAAGACGTTATCTGACAGATTATAACTCATTCATCTCTGTTGTATTCTATTGATTATTGCCTTTGGTGACTATGAAGTTTTAGGTATTTGACTGAAAATATATTCTGCCCATGTGCTGATAGTTCCACAAAATAATTAATTTTAAAATTATTCCAAGGTAGAGCAACTGGACCTATTTTTAATATTGTTTTCTTTAAAATATATATATAAATTAAATTGTATAAACCTGTGACATAATTTGTCTTCCTTTTTTTCTGAAAGTCTAAATGCTATGTATTTCTGGACTTCTGAGAAGAATTAAGCATTGTAATTTATCTCAGAAGTACTTTTTTCTATGAAAGCAGCTTAAGTAATGCAATACAGTATTACCCTCAGAATAAGAAAACTCACATAAAAATAACGTTCCCCAAATGATACTCTGCCACACAAATTGTTCACTGCAGCCATCTGCCGTGGACTGATGCAGTTAATGCTAATAGTATCAGGGCATCTCACAAGACCTCCCCTACTAGTATGGCATTAGCAGGACTGTATCATCAACAAAACATCCTGTCCTATTGATTTTCACTTCAGTTGAAATTATTTAGGACACTTTTTCTTCAGAGGCATACCCTGGACTGTACGCAGTGTGCAATTAGTCACGCAGATTATGGATTTTATGTTAAGAACATTTTTAATATCTGCAACTCACCACGGCTTGTGTGGTCTGTCATCTACAGGAAATGGGTCTAATTCAATAGTTTCTTGCATGAGTTGTCGTAACCAAGATCTGAGACGGTCTTGCTACTAATGTTTCTCATGCTAGCCTAAAATAAAAGAAAAAAAAAATAATTTGACTTTTAAGGTTTCCCCCACTCTTGGAAAACTAAAAGACTGACATCAAAGAATCAATGATCATTGTTTTTTAGGTGGTTTGTGCAAGGAAAGGACCTAAAATATCTGCAAGTGGTTAACTCAGTGCAGAAAATGTTACAAGCACACAAATACTGATGTTTTCAATTCTAGAATAGCTGTGCATTCTAAAATGCAAACATAGATTCAACTGGCAAGTATTATATGGGTGGACATGATATTCAACTTTATGAAAATGGACTTGGTTTTGTAATAAAGGTAGCAATTCAGCCTCAAATGAGTTAGCTCTGTAGTTACCTATGTTTATATATTCTGTTTTTCTTATAAGATTTCCTTAGGAAAATTGTTTGCATAGTTACCAATAAAACAATGAAAACCTCTAAGGTAAGGAAAAAACAAAGTAAGACTAGACTCAGTTGTCTGAAGTTAGAAACAGATCTTTATAATTTCCTTTATAATCTGATCTAGTGATAACCTTGCTTCACAACCTTATGGCCTATCACTTCCCAGAAATATACCAAAGTAGATTCTTTCTAAGTGTGCCAGTTTCTAATTGGTTACCCATTGTCAGACTGTAAGTTTTGGTTTTCTAGTTTGAAAAGTATGATCATTATACAAAAAATAGACTTTATCTGTCCCAAATATCTTCTGTCCTGGCAAGCTGAACACTGTTACTACTAGGAATACCCTGCCACCCTTGCTTAACATCCTGGTATGGCTGCCAGTGTCACCTACAGAGGGGATCATTTTCTCTCTCTTCTGGATCTCTATTGTATGTTTTATGAAACTCTTGATAAGGACCCTGACTCCTACTCAGTCTTTATTGTTATTTAACCTCATCTTCCCAAATGATCCTAAACTACAAATGACAGAAACATGAGTTCTGCTGGGAATATAGCTCAGCGGCACAGCACCTGTCTGGCAAGCATGAGTTCATGACTTTGATTCCTGGTACCACAAAAAAAAAGAAACTTGAGTTCCCTTTTCCCTACTCTTGCACCCAGAGCACTTAGCAGAAAACTCTTTACTTGGAAGATTTTCCTTCAATAAGACTTATGGGCCTCTACTGCATGCCTGAGTCACTCCCTGGTAGAGAGGATACTTTAGCAAATAGAAGTGACGCAGGAATAGTAGCTACTCCATTGTGTGGCAAGTGCTAAAATGGAGCCTCCTGAAGGCACTCATGAATGTTATCAAATGGGCAGGCCAAGAGCTGTCCTTCACTGTCAGTGGCTTCCGACCCCACTTCCAGTGGTAAAAGCAGGCCAGTTATTTTAAGAAACCCATTGGCATGAAATACCTATAGGGCACCCAACCAGTTTAACATCCATAAGCCAGACTCAGCTGTGCTTCAGTGAAGATAAGCCATTAGGATGTATTTCTAGTACATACATGAGGGCACTGCTGGTTTAGGTTTTATCTTCTATCAACAAAAGAGGAGACAAAGAAGAACAGGGAAAGTAGAAACAGCAGCCGCAAAACTCCTGCGCCTTGCAGTGTAGGCCACTCTGAAAATTTTCAATTATCACCTGGTTGCCCTTTAGGGAAGCACCACCTGCGCCCCACACACAACAGAGGTCACAGAGCAGCTGCAGTTAGGGTGCTTCCAGCAGATCCTTTAGTCATTTCTTCCCCCATTTTTCCTCCCACTGGATTTTCACTTTATAAGAAATATTTCCATCAGCCCATTGTTAGACAAGTCTCACTCACCAGGGAGATGAAGAGTGAGAAAGATCATAGTGGCTTCACGTGGATCCAAAACACCAATTAAAATGCTTTACCAAAAAAAAAAAATAATAATAATAATAAGTATGTTTGCAGTCTAATTCTCAAGCACGACATGTTTCTTTTTAGATATTTTCATTATCACCTGATATTTCCACCACATTTCCTATGAGGAGTTACCATAAGAAGTGAAGATTCTCTCTATTTAATAATAATAAAAAATGCATATCCTCAAAACACACGGCATTCCCCTTTCCCTTCCCTTTGCCTTGGCTTGGCACAAGGATGAAACATATTCCAACCATAAAGTGTCTAGTTAGAACCTTCCAGTCTTGCTAATAAAACACACACATAGGCGAACACCCGCAAACACACACTCCAGCTCTAAATTACACCTTCTCTTTCAAGCCGTCAATATATGACCTTCCGGGCTAGCGAGATGGTTCAGTGGTCTAAAGCGCCTGCTTAGGCAAGCTCAGGCAACTGTAGGGACTGCAGTTCAATCCCCGGCACCACATGCTGCACCAGCCCCATCACCAGGGCAGGCTGAGCCAGCCATAAAATAAAGAAAGAAACAAACAAACAAGCAAGCAAACAAATAAATTTAAATATATATATATATATATATATATATATATATATATATATATATGACCTTCCTTCTGAATCAGCAGTACAGTGCCTCATCCCAGACTTACATAACACCATCACTACATGCCATACACTAAAGCTACAGATGAAATCTGTTCTTATTTTCCAATAAGCCTCTCTCCCAGGGATCTAGCAGCCAAACTTTCTCCACAAGGCCTGGGCTCTCGGAAGGAGCAGCAATCGGTCCTATGTGGTAGAGGAAGGTGCTCTGTGAGCCAGCAGCAAGCAGAACACTGTGCTCTGCTCTCCTCATTGCTGGACAGCCTCTGTTTGCATGGCTGTGACAATGTCCAGCCCAAAGCTTCACATAGACCACCAGAGGAAACCCAAGAGGCAATGAAGAAAATTTAGACAGCCAGTTTGCTTACTTCTGAGTGTAACTGAAGGAAGACTCTCCTGTTCTGAGTTCATTTTTCATACAAGCAACCTAGCAATCATTTGATTTGAACAGAGTGAGTCCACTCCCAAGTCCTTAAGCTGAAAATGTGACTGGAAGTCAAAACTAGAACAAGAAGAAAGGATATCTATGCCCACATTTAACAACAAAACACTCTCTCACTTTGCCTTCATATTTTATCATCATTGTGAAAGCCTCTCTAACTAAGCTTATATTCGAAGACTCACTCATAGGAAGCCACGATCCAACTTTAAATATATATGTACCTTTAGTTACAGGAAGCTTTTCCCGATACCCACATATAGAAAATTCCTTTTTCTAGTGATATTCCTAGAGAATATACTAACAATGAGTTAATTTTCCTGTAAATGTAAATTACTTATATCAGCTAGCACTCACAACCAGTTCTCCAATCCTTTTAACCTTGGTGAATACTGATCACATCTTATGAAAGCATTAAATGCTAATAGCCGCAGACCTACCAGACAATGACAACAAAAACACGCTTGCTCCTCTGGGATCTGTTCATAAACATCCCTTTCCAGCACAGCGAGTACCCTACTCCCACAGCAGATGCTGCTCCGGGCCAAGCGGCAGGAGCTGCAGGCAGCTGATTTTTCCCTTCTGTGTATATTTCTTACCACCTCTTCATCTTGAATCTTTTTTTTAGTATAACTGCAAAGACTTTGCTAGAATAAAAGCCTCGCAAATTCAAGACACTTTGCAACAGTGGAAGAAGTGATATGCAAATGAGGAAGCATAAAGACTCTTTAATAGCTAAGGTCATACCACTTTTGTCATCTGACTTCCTCGTCCTGTTGCAAGAAAGGAAAAAACATTCGTCCATATGATAAAATAAGCTAATCCAATACTTTATGGCGTTAAGAATGATGAGCTCAAGAACGAGAAAGGAACTCATTCCAGAGGCAGCAAAATTGCACATCTAAAGGGCCCAGCCCCTAAAATCCCAGGGTTCCGGAGTGGAGCTGAGTACTCTGAAGCCTATTCCTGAGCGTTGCTGTCTGTAGATACTACATACACGCTTGCCACAGAGGCCTCCCTGGGAGAAATGGTCATTACTGCAACCATTGTAAACACGTTGATCTGCACACTAGAGTCAGGAGTCAGAGACAGAGATAGGGCACTAAACCTCGGGCTGGTGGTGCCTGTGCACTTACACCCATTTTCTTTCCAACTCAGCTGTGGCTTGTCCCACAAGACTTAGCCAGAGGCAGCAGGGCTGCTGTGTGGTGCTGGTGCTCTGCAGCGAAAGCATCCCATGTAAACAACATCATGATTGCTTTGGTGCTGGCTTCCATGGGATCAGCCAGGCTGATTCTGGAGTTCAAGACCAGCAACCCTGCAAGAACGACCACTAAGTCTCCAGACTTAAGTGTAGGAGGAAAAAAAGGAAAATACATGTAATTTTCTTGACATATTTATAGCCCAAATGACTAGAAGACCTGCCAATATGTACCATTCAGGATGCTGAAAGCACAAATACATAAATTGTGCTAAATATATTACCATGCCCATTTCTAAAGATGTATTCTTTTCCCCAAAGAGCTCTGACATTTGTAGGGGACACAGGCTCCCAGCACAGTATACCTGGGATCCTTGCCACAAAAAACAAAAAAAAATGCTGCCTGCTGTGAGTGGATCACTTTCTTAAAGGGACCTGGTACTTGTCTATGTGACTGCAGTGCCGATGTTTTCTCTGATCTCTAACCTGACCCTGTTCTCTGTTCCTCTCCCCAGTCCACATGTAGCCCAGAGTTTCTGCAAAACTACATAGATATTTTTTAATTCTTTGCCAAATTATACAAATATATACCAAAATATTTCACTGCCAGGAAATAGACATAGATGAATACTAAATGACCTTATCTTTTAATATCTTATGGAAACCACAGCATTCCTCGGAGGGGAACAAGATCAGCACTTCCAACAGACACAGCTGCCCGCTGCCCAGTGTGGGAGCCGCTTACCCTCGGAAACTCTACCTCGGGCTCAAAACCCACTCAAGATCACACGGCTGCCTCCCAGCCCTCTGCGCCCCTGACCCCGCACAGAAAGCCGGTTTGAGGAGATTCTGTCCCTAAGGAAAAAGGTTGCGGCTTCTTGCCTGGGAGCTAGATGACAGGGCGAGCACGCTTGCCACCCCAACTCTCTGCAGTTGCTCAGTCTCCCTCTTCCAGCCCGCTGGGAGCAACGACGAGACCTCAACCCCCACCCCACCCCCAGTCAGGTTAGACCCAGAAGGAGCAGAGCCACCTACCATTCCGTGTCTGAGACCTACAGTCCCGATTCGGCCGTGTTTGCCCCAGAACTCCTCATTTGGTTATCATAAACCACATCCCAAACTGCAACAAGGAAGAGTCTTTGGAGGTGGGAAGATTGTTTAAAATTAATGTTAGACAGGTGATTTGCAGGAAGACCCAATCTGAAACTCACTCAAGCCCCTGCGAACTAAGGGGAGAGGAAAAAGAAGAAAATTTGCAAAACAGAAAAAAAGCAAAGAAAAAAATATGCATATAAGAAGCACCACCCACCCCCATTTAAAAAAAAAAAAAAAACGCAGAGGTTTAAAAAAAAAAAAAGAAGAAGAAGAGCAGCTTGCTGAATCACCCCCTTTCACTGCCTGGAAACCATTGTGCGGCGCGATGCTGCCCGTACCATTGTGGAGCCTACCAGAGGAGATGGACCCGAGCTGGGGGAATGGAGTTTCCATGGCAACTAAAAGGAGCACACATGACGTCAAAGCCCAGAGAGGTCTAGGGAGGGGCCGAATGAGGGAAGAGAAAGGAAAAGTCTCAGCGCTGCCACAGCTGGGGCGCTTTCTGGAGAAAGGAGAGGGACGTGAAATGCAAAGGGATAAGGTTCACCGGCAGCCAGCGTCACCAACTCAATAGGACCTCAAGCAGCCGGCCTGCGAACCGCGGAGAATCAGTGCCCTGCTCCTGCTCGCAGCTCTGGCCGGGCAAAGGCTCTGGCACGCAGAACCCATGCAGGGAGATCAGAACTGCCGCAAATGCAGGCAACCTCCGCTCTGCATCTAGTTCCACTATTTGCAAATAGCAGGAAGAAAGACGCGCGGCGTCTCCAAATGTCAAAGCAAGCTGGAGACGGTGATAGTCGCAGAGGAAAGGGAGCATCTGTCTTGCCCAGATCACAGAGGTCATTAGCATAGCAACGTTCTTTTACCGTATTTCCTAAAATCTAGAGTAAATTCGCTCCTCAAATGCAGCAGATTCACACTTAGACTGTAATTAAAGTGTAGAAAGAAAATACTGATCATTTGAATTAACAAGATTCTTTTTTTTCTAAATACAAACTATCATCTGGAAAACTGATGCAAATTGCATTATTACTATTTGAGGCAAATATCTCATTTTTTAAAAGTAAGATTTTTTTGCTTTTGACATTTACAAGGGTATTGTTTAAGTCCCTGTACAATTGTAATACCTGCAAATAATAGGTTCATGCAATGAGATTAGTTGTCTAGTCCCGCTATTTTAAAAATGTGAGTTCACCAAAATTTTTTAACCTTCTACTTAAGAAAAATTGCAGAACATGTTTTACATGACACAAGCTGAGCCCTTGGAGTTCCCAAGCTACCTAATTAAGTCCTTTTCTTCAGTAAGCATCTTTACTATGAGTCCCTGTTTACTGTAGCAAAGCAGTGCTGTGTTTTATGTGCCTCCAACTTAAGTTTTAGAAGTAACATGTATCTAGGAATAAGGAGCTGTCTTCTCAGCACTGATTGTAACACAGTAACATGTAATGGAGCTATAAGGAGCTACAGAAAGTGTCCTTATTTTGGAAGCTTTGTTGCAGCTGCTCTTGTTTTATTCAAAAAGGAAATTAGGAAAGGCTTGGGCATGATTTGTGACACGAAGTCCACTAGATTTCTGGGCACATCAGCACACAAGTTTTTGGGTGCCCTTGGCTGTCGTTTCAAGTTTCTCAAGAATCAGTTGACTGCTGATGTTTGAATAGACAATGGATCTACCTATACAATATGACTGACTCAGCTGGGGCATGGTGGCACACGCCTATAATCTGAGCACTTGGGAGGCTGAGGCAGGAGGATCAGTGTGAGTTCAAGACCAGCCTGGGCTACAAAAAGTGAGCTCAAGGCCAGTACAAACTACATAGAGAGACCCTGTCTAAAAAAGACAGGAAAAAAAAAAAAGGATGACTTACTCATGCAAATACAAATTGATAGCCAAACAACTTTATAACAAAGAAATTTCTATTAATTTATTACATTTGAAGTATTTGGGAGTTTTATTTTTGCTACTGGGGGTTGATCATATTGACAAATAGGTCCTACTGCTGATCTAAACCCCTAGCCTGTCCATTTGTCTAGCAAAGATCAGCCTTCAATAACTCAATATCAACAAAGGAAAATATGAACTTTAGTTGTTACATTACACTGTAGACTAAAACATTAACTTAAGGGCTGGAGAGATAGCTCAGTGGAATAAGTACTGGCCTGAAAAGCGCAAAGTCTTGAGTTTGATCCTTGGTACCAAAAAATAAATAAATAAATAAATAAATAGCTTAAGTTTTATACAAGTATAAAACTTAAACTCTACAAAGCTATTAAAATTAAACACCTTTTTAGAAGAAAGAAATAGTTCTCAGATCTTAAAAAACACTCAGATTTCTTAAGATACAGAATGCTGTCATCATAATAATCTTGTTAAAAAACAAAAGCAGACTTCATCAAATTTCAAAGCTTCCTTTTATCCAAAGTATTCATTAAGAAAATGAATGAACAAGCTGCAGATTGGACAAGAAAATATTCTTGATACACCTCTAAAGATATTCTTGGCCAGCCAGCATCAGGCCCACCAGCATCAGGCCCGCCAGCACCAGGCCCAGCAGGTGAGACTTCAGGCCCGCTGCCAGCACAGCTTACCATCATCAGCCAGCGCCAGGCCCGCCAGACAACACCAGGCCCACCAGCACCAGGCCCACCACATGAGACCTCCTCTGGCCCACTACCAGTACAGCCTATCACCCAATGCCAGATCCATCAGGTGAATGAGGACCCCCTCCCTCGGTCTACAAGCAACTCAGCCGACCCAGCACCCTGGACTGAACAAACAAGCTGCAGGCACACAGTCCTGCACCAAAGATCACAGCTACTCAGAATGATACAGACAAGGAGCAAAATGCAATCTCAGGTCCCGAGCCCACCTGAAACAAATACAGGGGTCACTACCATACAAGAAATTGGGAATCATACAGGTGAAATCGCTGAATTCGCAGCATCTGAAGTAAATAAACAAATGCAGAAACATATAGAGGAACTGGGATTGGAGATAAGCTCTGAAGCTAAAAAAGAAATCTTTGAATTACGAGAGACAGAAGTTAAAAAACAGCTGCAGAAAAGCATAGAGGGAATCAGATAAGAAATAATTTCTGAACTTGAAAAAGTCATTTCTAAATTTATAGCATCTGAAGTAGAACAACTATAGAAAGGTAGAGAGGAAATGAGAAAAGAACCTCTGAAATAGAAAAAGAAAGGATAACTATAATGGAAGACTTAATAAATGCATCTAAAGAAGACATTGATAAAAAATTAGAGGAGATTAGAAAAATAATGGAATCCATGAATGAGCAATATAGGAAAGAAATAGACCACATGAAACAGGTTCAAAGAGATATGCAGAAAAATAAAATCTCAATCACAAACTGGCAAAACCATATGAACGAAAGTGAAGACAGGATTTCAGATCTTGAAGACACAGTCGCAGCTAGCAAAAAGGTAAAAAAGGATCTCTTAAAAACAACCAGGATGCAGGAAAAAGGAATTTAACATCTGCAAGATGATGCAAAAATGAACAACGTGAGATTAATAGGAGTCAATGAAAAAGAGTCAATACAAATGATATAAAAAGAATATGGGCAGAAGTAATAGCAGGAAACTTCCCAAAGATGAGACAACAATCAGACATTCAGGTAACTGAAGCATACAAAACTACCAATAACAGCAACCCAACTAAAAACACACCCAGATATATAATAGTCAAGATCCCAGAAATCCAGCAAAAGAATAATATACTAAAAGCTGCTAGAGAAAAGAAACAGATTACATTTAAAGGAAAACCCATCAGAATAATGGCAGATTTCGCTTCACAAACCATAAAGTTAGAAGAGCATGGAGCACAGTGCTTCAAGTCCTCCATGATATCAAATTCTAGCCCAGACTGCTATACCTGGCAAATACAAGGGAGAAATGAAATAATTCCATGACAAGAAGCAACTAAAGAATTTCATGATGTGAAAGCCAACCCTACACAGACTACTTAAAAATACTTTTGAGGGAGACCAAAATGACTTGATCTATACAAATGAGTCCAGAAAGAACCCAGCAAATAGGGCAAGTAATTAAACAGGAGATAAAGGAGTAAACAGCAGTAAGTAAAAGACATGTCAATCACAAGTCAATACATTGCAATTATAACTATCAATGTAGATGGACTCAATTCTCCTATTGAAAGAAATAGGCTGGCAGAGTGGATAAGGAAGGAAAATCCAACAATATGCTGTATACAAGAAACACATTTAACTCAAAAAGAAACTCATAGGCTAAAATTTAAAGGATGGAAAACAATACTACATGCTCCAGCACCTAAAAAAAATCAGGGGTAGCAATCCTCTTTGCAGACAGTCTAAACTTCAAACCAAGACGGATCAAATGAAATAAAGAAGGCCACTTCATATTGGTTAGGGGACAAATTCAAGATGAAGGGGTAACACTCATAAATACGTATGCACCCAACATGGGAGCACCAAGTTATATAAGACAAATCTTAACGGACATGAAAAATCTAATATCCAATACAACAATCCTAGCAGAAGACCATAGTACTCCTTTGTCCCAGAAAGATAAGTCAACCAGACAAACAATTAGCAAATAAGCAGCAGAAATGAACCAGATCTTGGAACAACTAGACTTAGTGGGCA
>PVKN010029637.1:0-12943 GCA_004027915.1 Capromys pilorides
TTCCGGTGACTTCTCCTCCCAACAAGCTAAACTTAGGTCCTTTCTAGGTATACCCCACTGATATCTAGGAGTTTTGAGACACATTATAATTGTATGTATGTATGAAGTGCAATGTGATGGTCTGATTATATATTTGCATATAATACAATAATGGTCAACTTAGGGTATTACTTCATACATTTATCATTTCTTTGAGGTGAGAGCAAAAATCTACTCTTCTAACTATTCTGAATATACATTGCAATAAGTCCAGTCAAGCATTTGTGCTCATGCTTTAAAAAAAAAAAAAAAAAGACTGCTACCAGTGTGAGGTGTGGAACACTCACCTGATTCCACACTATTACTCTGTGGAACTGTCACAATGGACTGACCCTGAACGATCCACACCTGCTGATCCAAATCAGAGACTTTTCCAACTTGTGGGTGTTCTCTTGCTGTTTGAAAAGAAATAGACAATGAAAAAATATGAAAGCTAAGGTTGCTTCATTCAAGAGAAAGTCATCTAATCTTATCCCCTCCATACAGAAGACTGGAGGTTCATACCCCAAAACCCTTCAGCCCAGCCTTTCTTTCCATTAAAGCTGTTGGCTCTGCTGAGGAGCGAAAAAGACTACCAAGGTCAATAAATGATGTAAGAGAGCAAATCATCAAGGATGGTTAATGAGCAGGAGAACGAGTGGTCCCACAGCACACATGCGTCAAAGCCCAGCTATTCTCTTTTGGACCTGCTCTGTGCTTGAAACAATCCTGGGAAGTGGAGCTGGAACAGTGAATAAGCAACTGTCCACACCCTCTGGAATCCCATGGCCTGGTGGCGGTGGACCGCACCAGGCACTTAGAGCCATGCACAGGGTGGGGCAGAGAATGCTAGGGCACCCAGAGGACACAGACATGACTGCCTGTGACTGGTTCCACCAGAGCCCTATCCCAACATTACCTTCCATGACAACATCCTTAGGGATTCTCATAGTGGATTTATTTGTCTTAGTACCTGTGGGAACAAAGGAGAGATGAACCTCAAGTGACATTTCCAAGACTTTCCTAGGACACCAGTTCCTTGACTTCTTATTTGAGACAGGGAGCTAAGATGCCTGACCTGTCAAAAACCTTTAGCCATGAGCCACCACCCAGAATAAAACTTCACAGAAGTCTGAGCAACGGGAGAATGATCAAAATTATCTTCCACCCAGAGATCTGGCCAAGAAAGTTATCTCCCTAGGAGTCCCATTGCCAAGCATGACATTTGACCTTAAAAATTCCAGACCCCTGGTGCCAATGTCTCCTCCTGCCAAAGGCTCCTCCCCTTCACTATAACTGTTTCTATCCGGGGGAAAGGAAGAGTCCATGCCAGGAAGGTCCTTCCAAATCCCAGCACTCCACTGTGAGAGACAAGTCCCACTTAGGAAGAAGGCCACAGTCGTCCTACCATGGCTCTACCAAAGCACAGAAGATTCCAGGGTCTGAGAGATTTCACAGCTATGGGCTTTACCTGGCAAGAAAAGATATTAACTGGAAGTCCACTGCACCCAATCACAGTTGCATCAGCTTCTGAGAGCAATAATGGACTCTGACAGAGCCTGGGTCATTTATCTAGGTAAGCAGAGGGAGGTACCAGTTTCTTGGGTGGGGTACGATCAATGCTTAACATTTTAAAAATTCCAGTTATTCCTGCTGAGAGATCTAAGGAGCTTCTCATGAAGAAATTGCAAATGAGTATGACTTGTCTAGGATCCCAGAGAAATAAGTGGTGAGCTAAGTCCATTAAGTCAACCACAAGGAAACAGGTCTTTCAAAAATGGGGACACTGAGGGACTTCCCCAGACCTCAGCCCTCCTGCCATGTTACTCTGGGGTTAAGACTGGAAATGCAAGGTACCCACACAACAGGGACTCCATCCATTTCTTTCTATCATTTTTGTGGAGTAGACTTGGGGTTATTTTTGTTGACGAACAAGATGTTAAGCAGCATGCTTATCTTATCTTAAAGCCTGAGATCTCACAGAGATCAACGTCAGCTCACAGTGATGAGCCAGTTCACAGAAAAGAAGTCTTAGACTTGCCTTTGGCTGCTTGGAGAGGCAGAGGTCTTTGAAGATGGCTAAGCACATCATGCCACATTCACTCATAAGGGCTGTGCCACAGATGCTGCCCCAGGAATTTTCTTAGCATTTCATCAAGTTTTCTAGCGTATAAAGATCCATGTGTTGGTCTATGTGGTTCATGGTATCCAGGCCTTTTCTGGGGGCATCTTACACCAGATTGCCTGCTACAAGCAGGCTAAGGAATAAGGATGTGGGGGCTCCTTGCCCAAGCTCTCCTATGTTCATCCTCACCTCCCCTGGTCTCAAAAGAGTATGGTCTTTCACTGTGGAGGTCCTAGTCCTATTGCTTTTAGCTTGTGATTCACCTGCCTCTTAGGAGAAAATATGAGATTCAAATTAATGCTCAGATCTCTAAAAGCTACCTCCCATGAGGCAGTTAGACAGTCCTGGCATCTCCCAGCATCACCAACTGAGGAAAGTTTCTAACACATGAACCTGTGGGAGACACAGTCAAACTATATCTAAACCATAGCAAAGAGCAAAGGTGACAAGAGGTGAGAACAGCATCACCATGGTCGATGATTGAAGAACAGAGAGCCCATCTGCTGACACAATGGCTCATGGCTTTCACCTTTCTGTTAGAAAACTATCAGTATTGATTATAGTAAAAAATATAGAGACAGGGTTGTTCTATGTTAACCTAACCAAGTTTCTAGGTCATTTCTATTGTGTTTTATCATCAGGTAAAGCAATGATAGTGATGTACATCATTAAGCGTGAATTAAATTCTAACAGTGCTCACCTAGCCAAATTGCTTACAGATGGAAACAATTTCAAGCGAACACTTCATCCAGATTCTAGCATTCAGGCTCTGAGATACTATCACATACATTTGTTTGGTAATGAGTCCTGCTCATTTTCTCATTTAGGATGCTTATGATCTTATTAAGTTAAGGAAGTGTCAAACCAAATGAAGCACTTGACCATTTGCCATCATGAGAATCTCTAGAATTTGTTATAGATGACTGACCTATAATACATTATTCACATAATTACACTGACAATTTAATAAAACAGAGGATCTCATGCAATAAAGGTTTATGCCTTTCATATGCTTCAACTACGCAGACTTAAATTAGTCTAAACTAGACTTGAAATCTATAACTCTATAATACAAATACAGCACTGCCTGATGGATGCTCGCAATCCTTTGGGCTCCAGGGAAGACCAAGGCTACATCAGATAAACCTATAAGCAAAGCCAGCAATCTGGTGTAAGGCCCTGGAAAAGGGCCTGGATACCATGAACTACATAGACCAACACAGGGCTCTCTGTACCCTAGAAAATTTGATGGAATGCTAAGAAAATTCCTGGGGCAGTATCTGTGGCACAGCCCTTATGAGTGAATGTGGCATGATGTGCTTAGCCATCGTCAAAGACCTCTGCCTCTCCAAGCAGCCGAAGGCAAGTCTAAGACTTCTTTCCTGTGAGCTGACTCATCACTGTGAGCTGACGTTGATCTCTGTGAGATCTCAGGCTTTAAGATAAGACAAGCATGTTACTTAACATCTTGTTCATCAACAAAAATAACTCCAAGGCTACTCCACAAAAATGATAGAAAGAAATGGAATAATTGAAAGAACTAAGACAAAAGAATAGAGTTATATAGAACAACCATAAAGATATAATTATCTAAATTTAAAACATGTGAGTGTACAATTATGTAGGGAGGCAACAGCCATGCTACAACAATGAAAAGTCTTAGCCCACAAAGCAACATCCAAGAAAGAGCCATGAGTTAAATGCCCATAGTTTGAAATTTCTGGACCAAAAGTTAAATGACAGAACTCTTAGCCTTTGCCTAGTGGTCCATATAATGCAAGAAGTAAAGCACATGAAAGGAAAGGTATGAAAATTCAATGCCATCAGTATTTCAGAATTTTAGATAAAGCTTAGGAAAAACACACTGTGAAAAACTAAGAAGATAAGCTGGGAGAAATTATTTGCAACACATCTAACAAAAAATATTTAATATCCAACATTTTGTGGCAATTCCTACAAATTCATAGGAAAATGCAAATAATCCTACAGAAATGAGCAGTAGAAATGAAAAGCATTTTACTGGATAGAAACATGAATACTTAATAAATTTAAGTAATTAGAATAGTCACACTAATGATTAGCTTTATGCAAATCAAAGCAGTAAATGAGATTCAGTGTCCTCCCATCAGGAAAGCATAAATTAAAGAGACAGTAGGCAGTGGTGTGAGGAAACCGTCTCTCACCAAGTGGAAGAATATGTGAATCAATCTGCTTCAGAAGCAATTTAAAATTTAAATTTAATAGCTTCAGGAGCGATTAAAAATTTAAGTATATGTGCCCTTGACTCAATAATTTGAATTACAAGAATGGGCTTGTTTCTACTTCAAAAGCTGGAGAACATTATTCAAAGGTAATAAGATAATTCATTTTTTCATTCTATTTTGTCTTCAACCAGATTTTATTGGTACATTTTAGATATATGCGATGATCATATTCAGCACAGAGAGTTTGCACCTGTCCATGACACACTCGATTTTTTCCCGTTTCCCTACCCTCCCTTCAACCTACATTTTTAGTAATCGGGTTCCTTCTATGACCACACTGATTTCAAAGTAGGCTTTGTGCTCAAAATGGAAACGGACAATTCCTGATCAAGGCTTTCAACAGCTGTCTGCCTCTTCAAATTCTTAACTGCCACCATCAATGAGAAACTGGTCATAGAAGTTGAACTAAGAAGGAGTGTTTACCATTATGTCCCAATTAATGTTGTTCTGACAACTTGTCTGGATGGCTTGGCAGGTTTAAATCGTACTCGTGAGGAGGCAGTTATCCTCTACATGTGCACCTTGACAAATTTCCTGTCTCGCTTTTCCATCCTTGTGGCCACATCAGGAGACATAGATTCCCAGGAGGCTTCGATATTTTACTAGTTTCAAAGTTTTACTCATCACTGTCCAGGTACTGACTCACCCAATATTTCATTCCCCACAGTCTTCTTTGGCACTTCTCTGCAAAATGAACCATGTGCTTTTAAACTTCCTTTTCAACAATTCCGAGGAGTATTATCAACTGAGTATTAAGATATCTACTGATTCATAATTCACAGTGGGATTCTCTACTTCCGTAACGTCTCTGGATGGCTCTGTGCTACTGACAGCGCTATAGTGAAACAGGGGCCCTTCGTTGTTCTGTGTATCATTAGTACCAAGCACGACGCAGGCTAGTTGGGGAGCAGTTCTGCCGAGGTGCCTTTAGGTGTCCGCGGTGGCGCTCTAGAGTCAGTATTTTGAGCGCAACTGCATCAGATAAAAATGTTTCTTCCACCTAATTCCTCTTCTTGGCTGGTATGTATTTGCCATATGTAAATACATATGGTGCAATCTTTATTCCTACTTTAAAAATTAAAGTGGAGGCCGGGCATGGTGACTCATGTCTGCAATCCCAGCACGTGGAAGGCTGAAGCGGGAGGATTGATGTGAGCTCAAGATCAGCCTGGGCTACAAAAGTGAGCTCAAAGCCAGCCTGAACTGCATAACGAGACCCTGTCTCAAAAAGATAATAACAACAACAACAAAAAATTAAAATGGAATAACTAACACGAAGACAACAATATAGAAGGTATTAATTATTGCAACTGTCCTACTAACCTGTTTTGAAACTGTTTCATTGCTATTTTATCTTTTCTCTCATTAAAATGAAAAATAGATATGTCAATAAATAAATCAAAATTAAAGTGGAATATAAATGGTTACAGAATGAAATAAGTATTCATGAGTCTATGCTGATATAAATTTAAAAATAATAAACTAGAAGAAAAAATAACAGCTCTCCCTTACTAAAGAATTCTAATTAATAAATGAAAAAAAACATTAATAAATGGAAAACAAAAATTTAACATGAAGTGCATAGCACAGTATTAATTATTGCAAGAAAGATACATCAATAAACACTACAATTTCCATGCGAAAGTTTGCAGATATAGAAATACTTAAGGGCTGCGGAGATAGCTCAGCAGCATAAGTGCCTGCCTGGCAAGCACAACTTCCTGAGTTTGATCCCAATTACACCCCCCTCCCCCAAAAAAGGGGGCTGGTGAGAAAGTTCAGCAGACTAAGCACCTGCTTTGGCAAGCTCAGGGCCCAGGGTTCAATCATTGGTCCCACTTGCTACATGGCCCCGTCCCCAGGACACGCGGAGTTGGCTAATGAGTCTGAGCATGGTGGCCCATGCCTGCAATCCCAGCAATGGGGAGGCTGAAAACAGGAAGATCACTATAAGTGCAAGCTATATAGTGAGATCCTCTACCACATACATAAATGAAAAGAAAGAAAACTAATAGAAGGTACTTAACATGGTTTCGAAGTATCTCTAACAATACTTACAAATTACAATTTTATAGCTACTGTGACTTAGCTTGCCAGGCAGGTGCTTGTGCCACTGAGCTGTATTCCACCCCTTTGGGATGTGTTAAGTGCAGGTACTAACTCCCCATAAAGAATGGGATCACTATGGTCTACAAACATATGCTCACTTCAGCAGCACTTACACTACAATGGACTACAAATATGCATTAATGAAAAAATAATAATTGAAAAAGCTGGGCAGGGCCAGTGAGACAGATCAACTAACAAAGCGCCTGCTTTGGCAAGTGCAGGGACCAGGGTTTGATCCCTGGTCCTGCATGCTGCGCTGGGTCCACCTCCAGTGCGCACCGAGCCAGTGACAGAGTCCGGGTGTGGTGGTGCATGCCTGTAATCCTAGTGCCGAGGAGGCTGAAAACAGGAGGTTCATTATGAGTCCAACCTGCAGAGTGAGACCCTCTACCAAATATACAAATGGGTGGGGGGAAGCTGGGAAGGCATAAAGAAGCAAATGAAAATACCCCCTCTGATTTAGGTAAATTTTTTTAAAATAAAAGCAAAGAGTGTATATTTACATGATATTTATTTATTTATTTATTTATTTATATTATGGCCTGCTCAGCCTGCCCTGGGGGTTGGGCTGGCTCAGCATGTGGTGCCAGGGACTGAACCACAGTCCCTGCTGTTGCCTAAGCTTGCCTAAGCAGGCGCTTTAGATGGCTGAGCCATCTCACTGGCCCCTTTACATGATTTTTAAAGGGGTAAAAATATACAGAGCAAGCATGTAAATTATTAACAATATCTGAGGTTGGCTGATTACTTCTATGAGCCTGATAAAGATTTCCGGTGTTATATCATGCACTTCCTCTCAAAATTCTGTGGGAAGTCATAATTATTGGCTCTGCAGAGGTCATGTCAGTTAGTAAATGCTGCTAGGATTAGTAGCTGTGGCTCATGCTCTGAAGCTCTGTCACTTATGGACTCTTGAGTAAATCAGGCAGTGAACGTCAGAGTTCGCTTGGCCTTGCCCATTTCTGGCCAAGATGAAGTACTAGAAGAAGGTATGGCCACCCACATTAAGCAACTTAGAAAACAGGCGAAATAAACAAAACTGTATTTGTTCACCTGCTGGGTAAGCGGCATCATAATGTCCCCTGAGAAAGAGGGAAAATGACACCAAGGAACGTCATAACCAAGCTGTTAAGAACCACTGATGCAAAAGAAAATCTTAAAAAAAGTAACCAAGAGAGGGAGCCACATTGTATACAAAGCATCAAACATAAGTATGATGAGTTTTTTTTTTTTCAGAAACAATACAAGTAGAAAACTATATCTTTAAAGCACTAAAAGAAACAGAAATAGCTTTTAAAATACTGAAAGAAAAGAAATAAATTTAAAGGCTTCCGTCCATCATTAACAATCTGGGATAGCAACACCATAATCCATGGGAGAGGGAATCCATCTGCTGCAAAACAGCTGGGCTGCTGGTGGGAGAAGAAGAAAGACTCAGGTTACAGAAATAGAAAGATGGCTGCATTCATGATAGGCTTGGAGCTCACCCTCTGAAAGGCGAGCATAGGCATGGAAATTACAAAGCCCACTGGAGAGAGAGCAAGTAAAGGCTATGACTGGGAGTTTGCTCCAGCAAAGGAGGCAGCCAGCACCACCTGATTTGGGGCACAGACTCAAAACCAAAGCAGGAAAACATGATGGTAGGAAACAGGGGTCAGGTGGGATTTCCTGTGTGCCCTGATTAGAGGCCCTTGGCCTGGGAGAGAAGGGAGGGGCTAATTAGGGGCGAGACATTGAATTCGATCACATAGGCATACACTTTTCGAATTTTTGATTGGCTTTAAGTTGAAAAGGGGGACAAAAATGATGTTATTTGTTTACTATTATTTAAATCCTATCTATGTAGACTGAGTGTTATAAGGGTGTTGTTTGGTTTCCTAGACTGCTTGTTAGAAACTGTGCTCTTCCTATTTCCTGAGAGCCTGACTTGCAGAGGACAGACCTGCTTCCTGGGCTGAATGGCTGCTACACTGACCCTGATGTAGTAGCCATTCACCACCAGTGCATACTAAGCACTCGAAGTGAGGCTGGTCCAAAGGAGGATGTGCTCTAGGTGTAAAATGCACACTAGATTGCGAAGATGCAGTAAACTCTGTAAATCCAAATGACTTTACCAAAAGAGAGTCATCAGAGGATTTTGGCACTGGCATAAGAACAGTCCCATACAGCAAGTGAACAGGACAGTGTCCTAGGAAATAAACCCACACATGCCCAGGCGGCTACTCCAGCAAGGATGCCAAGAACACGCAGTAAGAAAAAAACAGTCTCTGCCACAAATCATGTTGGGGAAGCTTGATACCCACGTATCTGATTACGGTGGGCTTGCCCCAAGCCCTCTGTAGTGAATGTATCTGCACTGTTTACAGAGCACATCTAGGCTCTACAGTGAGACGACAAGCCCTTTTATGGTCTGACTCTGCTCACGTGCTCACTCACCATGGCTTTGTGAACGCTCCCACTTGGCTCATCGGACACCCCCCAGAGCACCATCCTCAGCCCTTGACCCCTCCTGGGTCCTGCTATCCATAGCATCTGGCTGCCCGCCTCACCGGCTGCAGAGCACCTTCAGGTTTTCTTTTTTTTTTCCATGTACAACAGATTTTAATGATGTTTACCTTCAGCTTTAAAAATCAGTAAATCTGGTTATGTACACATACCAATTCCCCACATTAAAGTAATCATTATGTAATACAACCATGTAGTAAAAAAATCTAAATCTGCAAAATAAATCAAGAAATTTGAAATATTTTTCAATGGACTGCCTGGTTTAAAAGTGAAAACTAGTGAAACACAACTAGCTTTGGGAAATTAGCCACTGCCATTTCTCAAAGTGATTCATACGTCAAACACTTTTTAACAAACATAACAAATTCAGCACAATGACCAGGGCAATTAGAGTGATTTTTAAACAACTTGTCTCAAATAAAACTTTACTCTTTTATAAAGAAAAAGTGATACCTTTCTTAGGGACTTGATAGAATTATTAAAAGAATTAAACCAAATATAAGTTGAAGTACAAACTTACAAAATGGAGTACTCCTCAACAACATATTCTTACATATTTAGTATATGAGTACAAGTACACTAATTGTGTGTATAAATGATAAAGTTGAGGGAGTTTAAACACATTGCATCCTCTCAGTAAAGCCTGAGAAACCTCAAGATCGCTTTCATTAAAGATTACTGAATTTCACCTTTATTCTCTGTGTAAGTCGAAGTGTTCAAAATTAAGTTGCTCGCTAGCATTTATTGTGGGTAGTCTAATATCTCAGACTGTCAGACAAGCAGACAAACAGTATAATACTTGTTCTTCAGTTTTTCAAGTGGTAAATGATACACTGAGGTTGAGAATGCTCCAGTAAATCCAAAGCTCTGGTGAAGAAATATCAAGATGCCACTTGGAACCTTTTCCTTGAAGCTAAAGTTGTCCTCTGAAAAGATTTAGGGAGGTTCTGTGAGCCTGTCAAAACACTCTGACCTGTCCACGTGTGATGGGCAAATTCCATCAGGGTCAAGGAACTTTTTCGAGGTGTATTGCTGCTGCTGACAGAGCTCTACCTCCCAGGGTCAGCAGGGGACGCCAGAGCACCAAATAACCACTTGCTGGAAACCACAACCTGGTTATGCACCTGTCGGAGCTCTGGGCTCAAGTCTGGCACCAATAGGCAGGACTTTTTTTTTTTCTTTTTTTTTAATTTTTAATTGTTAATAAGAAATAACAATATGATAGTTTCAAAACACATTAGTAGTGCATTCATAATAATTGATACATTGAATGTTGTTGTCCTCATAGTAGTTATACAGAGCACAGTGTGTAGACATGATAAATTTTCTAATCTACATTAGTAGGTGAGGAAAAAAAGAAAAAAACAACAACAAAATTTTATCTTCTCTTTGTACAAAGACAGACTAGTTGTATACATAGTCCAGTGTTCCATAATTGTAGTGAGCTACTGGTGAAACCGGCAATGTTGGAGGCTGTTGGTATAAGCCACTTACAGCTCTCCATACTAACCTAGCTCTGTGTTCTATGCCTCATAATGAAGCTTTTCTGCTGGGTGATCAAGGGCAAGTTAAGGCCCGACCTGTATAATAAATCATCCATCTTTTGTATTTTCCAGGGTCAAATCCCCTCAGAATTAACTTTGGAACTATGTACAGCGCTTTGTAGAGCTGTTGCCAGTGTCAGCCATCAGGATGAGTCATGGCCATTGCTTGACAAGTTTTCTCTCTGTGAAAGCATGAGAGAATGTCCTCTCTCTAGGTGACTCTCCTTAGGCACACTATACTTCATTTATCCTTTTCCTCTGAGGTCCCTTAATCTCACTGAACAGAAAATTTGAGAAACCTCTGAGTTATAGGATGATACGGCACAGGTTCTCTTATGTCCTGAGTCCTCACTGACCTTGAAGGGATAGGGCCAAAATGTTGGCTATCCTCATAACCCTTCTTTTCTCCAATTTTTGGACTGTTAACTTACATTCTTGCCATAACCTATAGTCATGCTTCTCCACCTGTATTTAATTATTTAATTTTCATAAATCATTTAGTTTTTTAAATAAATAATATTAGTTACTTATTTACTTACAGCAAAGTGGGTAACATCTTAATTAAAACTAAAAAATCATCATATTGACAAGTCACACAGTTGTAAAAGGGTAGTCATAAAAAACTGGAATCCATTCTGTAACAAAATATTTATCTCATATTCAGATTCTTCCCTTGATATTTCAGTCCCTTCATTTAAATGTGTGCGTTAAATTGTTTGTATTAAAAAGTTATCACAAAAAAAAGTTATCACAGACAACAAAGGCAAAAAACAGAAGAACAGAGAACTCCATGTCAATGGAAGTGCAATATAAGAAAAAAATGGGGTTGGTTTGTTTGTTTGTTTGTTTTTGAGACAGGGCCTCACTATGTAGAGTAGACTGACCTTGAACTCATTCAGAAAGCCCAGGCTGGTCTTGAACTCAAGGTGTTCTCCCTCCTTGAGTCTTCCAAATGCTTGGAATTACAGGCATGTGCCACCATGCCTGGCTCAACAGTGCACATTATGAGACTGGTTACAACAGCACCAAATGGAGCTCAATCAACAAATGGTGCAAATCAATATTGAAAACACTTCACACAAAGACAGAATCAGGGTCAGTGAGATAGCTCAGCAGACTAAGAGCCTGCTTAGGCAAGTGCAGGGACCAGGGTTCAATGCCCAGCACCACACGCCTTGCTGGCCCCACCCCCAGGTGCCCTGAGCCGGCCACAGAGACCAGACATGATGGAGCACACCTGTATTCCCAGCACTGGGGTGGCTGAAAACAGGAGGAGCTGAGTAGTGAGACCTTGTACCAAATACATACAAAACCCAGCCTGTATGGAAAACCACATTCTGAGCGAGGCCAATAAAGCAAGAAGAAAGCTTTCCACTTTCAAAGAAAAAAAATTGTCCAGCATGAACAATTCAGGTACAGTTTTCATGGCAGAATGAAAAAAAAAAAATGTAACTACAAAGTATACCAATAACTAAGATCTCTGAAGACAAATGTTACAAGTTTGATGAACCATTGAATGCCTAAAAGCCATGTTTTCAAACAAATGAAGAGAATCTAGAAGCAGAGCAGAGGCTCGATGGAGCTGTAACCATAAAACAGGATGATTTTAGAACAGCTTCTGTCTGAAAGCAGTGAGATTCAGGGACTTTGAGCAACTTGCCTGGATGTGCTAATTAAACATTACAAAATATTAATGCATTGATCAGCTTCCTAAAACCCAACTGCTCCCAGCTAATCCATCTTCAGCAGTGGCTGCAGAATGCCTCTGCTAATGAGGAGAAGGGCCTTTGTGCCAAGAGTTTGTGAGCCTCAGGCAGAACTGACATTTCATTATATCTATCCTTAGTTGAATGAACTTCTTCTTATATTTTACATTTTATTTTTTGTATGTGTGACTTAGTTGATTTTTCTTTATTACTAGGAATGTCACCATATAGGTGGTGAAGCTCAATCCTGGAATGTGAGGCACAAGGAAACACAAATATCAGCAGCTGGCTTTAAAGGACAGACACCTTCCTTGTCTCTTCCTCTAGAGGCCGCCTCTAAAGAAAACCAGCTTAAGAACTAGGAGAAAAGAATCTTTCCACTCCATCCTTCCTCTCTCAAAGCTTGGACTCCACCTCTGCTTCACTGATTAAAAGGGACGTAAATCCTGCCCTTCTTTGTTCTTATGGGCATCTGATAAAAGTGTAAAGACTTAGGAGAGCAATGCGTCACTTCACTGTCCACATCCCAGAGTATATAAGGAAAGAGCCGTCCAATCACAATGGACTGCTGTTAGTTGGGAAGCAGATGAAGGAGAATTCTGCTCAGAGGTAGGAGCTGGATGCAGTCTGGTAGCCACCGAAAGCCAATCTTTTTTTTTTTTTTTTTTTTTT
>PVKN010029638.1:0-12948 GCA_004027915.1 Capromys pilorides
TGTAGTTGCTCTGCTCGTCCTCGCTGGTGTCCACCACGGTGGAGTGGAAGAGGGACTCGCACTCGGCCGAGTACTCGGAGTCGCTGGCGGCGTAGGCGTAGGGGCTGGCGTAGGGCAGCGGCACGGGCACGGGGTACGCGCCCGCGTGCTCGCGGCGGCCCCGACGGGTCCTCCGCAGGGCCTCTTCGTACGAGATCTCGGCCGAGGACTTCCAACGCCGGTAATCGGTTCGTTTGTGCTTAGGTTTGGCCACCACGGCCTCCCGTCCGTGGCCGTGCGCCGCCTTGCTTCCGGCCCTGTGGCCGCCCGCGCCCACCGGCCTGCCGTGCAGACCCTCGGGGGCCCCGCCTCCGCCCTTCCGGCCCTTGCAAGAGGCCCTCTTGGGTTTCCTATTTGTATCCAAGTCGTCAGGGAAGCGACACTTCTTGCCGGCGGCGCGGGTCTTCTCCCTGACCGTGGGCAGGCCGCCGTCGAGGCCCGCGAGCGCCTGGCCGCGCGGCCGCAGGGTGGAGCTCCTCGCGCCGCCGCCGCCCGCGCTCCTGTGGCTGTGGCCGCGGTGGAGCCTGGCTGCCGGCTGCTGCGGCTGCCCGGGGATGAACTGCGCCTTCACCAGGGGCCCGTCCTCGAGGCTTTGGGAAGAAGAGCCCTCGCTTTTGAAGTCCAAGGCCGGCCTCTCCTCCACCACGAAGGCAGCGGACAGCAGCGGGGGAGGCCCGGGAGCCAGGGCCGGCTGCGGGCCACTCTTCTGAGCCATCTTCTTCAGCGGCTGCACAGCTCTGTGCTCGGGCGCGAGCCCGGGGCCCTGGCCCGGGCTCTCCTTCTGAGCCGCAGCCGGGGTCTGACCACTTTCCTTCAGGGCCTCTCCTGCCCCCGCGGCGGCAGCACACCAAGCTTGATCCTGGGAGGCTGCCTTGGCATTTCTGGGGAGGTGTTTGCTGGGGGGTTCCAAGGCAGCACCTGCCAAGCAGCCCTCGGACACTATCAGCCTCTTGCCTTCCAGTTCTGCCTTGGGTTCCTTTGACCACTGCTTCGGCGGGGAGAAAGTCGAGGTTTCCGGAGAGGGCATTCCACCAGAGGGCAAACCCACCAGCTTTGAATTCTTCAGGTTGACACTGCTGACCGGGGCGCCACTGCTCCCAGCGGCCCTGACACACACGCTGGCATTCCTCAGAAGCCCTTTCGTGGGGTCTGCATTCACACTGGTCCTCGGTTTGTTAGTCCTTACAGGGTGTGGTTTTTTCTGGACCAGGCTCAAAATGTAGCCATCCATTTTCTTACTGGATGAAGGATGGGAGGCAGGCCACAGACTGCTTGGCGATGGTAAGGAAGCATCTGTTTTGGCAGCATCTAGTTCGGGTTCAACGCAAAGGTCAGTGGCCCGGTTCTCCAGCTGCTCCTCCTCCCTGAGAGGGCTACCGGACAGACACAGCAGGAACATTGGGCTCTGCACAGCCACCGCATGCAAGGGGCTGGGGTAGCGGTAGACATCGCTCCCATTCTTAGACACCAGATCACACTGGTACTTGGGATTCACATCTGTAACGAGAGCAAGGAAATTAAACTGTAGTGTGGAGCAGATCCCCAAGGCCTGATCTTCACAGCAGCCTTTTTTATATGCCCCATCCTACAAGATCTGTAAAACATGCCGAGGTACATGCTGAAGAAATGAGTTAGCACTGGTCTGACTTGGCCCATTTTTATTAAAACAGAGGCCTGGTTGGAGAGACAATGTCAAAGGGAAAAAAATGAGTCATTCTCTAGCCGACTCTCTGCTCTGTGTTCTATTCCTGGTTTCCTTTTAAAATACTTTGGATAGGGGCTGAGGAGATAACTCGGAGGCACAAGTGCCCGCCTGGCAAGTGCAAGGTCGTGAGCTTGAACCCCGGTCCCGCAAAAATAAAAAATAAAATACTTTGGATAAATGATACATTCGATGAACATTTTTTATCTTGATTCCTTATTACATGTTTGACTACCACTTGTCAATTGAAAGTTCAGGGAAACATTAAATTTCAATCAGACTAACAAAGTTTATAGTATAGTTTTCATGACAACACTAAACAAGTTTTTCTTTTTTTTTGTTTTTGTATTTTTTAGGAAAGAGTCTACAGGGTGTTTAGAGTGTCACTACTAGATCAGACTCATAGTGATCTGCAGGAATCAGGAATTCAACGCCTAGCCCCTGTGCCAGCTTGCAGGCCCTTCAATCCACTGAACTATCTGGCTGGCCCTCAACAGGTATTTTAATACAAAGAATTCCTGATAAGATTTTTTAAAATTGAGTAGCAGTATAAATGGATAAATTTCACATGTCAAAAAATGCAGATACCAAACTAGGCGAGGTTAGGCACATGCCTATAATCAGGAGGCTGAAGCAAGAGTTTGTGGCAGCCTAGGCTACATAGCAGATTCAAGGACAACCTGAACTGCAGTGAAGCCCGGTGTCAAAAAAAAAAAAAAAAAGGTACCAAAACAAAATGAAACTTTCTTAAATGATTTTGATCTCATACCTTAGTAATATAAAATCAAATCCTTTTATTGATCTTCATTTAACAGAGAAAATAAAAATTGAATTCGCTTATTTATCTTCCATAATTATATTTATTCAAAAAACTGAGAACCCCCTGTGCCCCATTTTATGGCAACTGTTTCAGAGAAACTATCTTAAGTTCAATAATACCCAGTCTCGGGGAAAAAATACTCTGAACCCAAAGATGATTTTTAAAGACTAATAAAACCTAAATGCCATGTCTGTACCTGTTCAACCCCCAACCAACAGCTTGTTCTAAAACAAGGAAACCTCTCTAGTTAACATCCTGTCCCACCCCTACTCCCCATCCACCTGACTCCAATCTTTGCCCTACATAAAGCCACCTTTCTCTACACTTTACCAGTCATTTATCTCAAGTTGAACAGAATGGGCCAGATTCCAGGGCCCAGCCCAACTGTCTCAATTATGTGAAGACTTGGCGTTTAGAAGAACTAGGGGTCTATCTTCAAGGAAAACCTGTACCAAAGTGCTTTTTAATGGGTTTATAAATTTCCCTTTGAAACCAGATCTGCAGAGTGAAGGGGTGCAATTACCAATGAACTTGAGGCCCAGACACACTGGATAACAAAGTTCTGCCTCTCCATATGATTGCTACTGACAACACACACTATACAAATACAGACACCAACCAGCAACCTCCGCTGTTCAGTGTCATATTGGCCTTGCCTGGATGAAAAAATTCAGCTTTATACCAAAGTGAAAATACAGATAAACCATAGGTATGTTGACTTGCACCAACACCTACAAGGGCTCTAATCTCCACATTTTCTCTGGTCCTCCTAGCAATCACAGTATGACAGAACTAACGAAGGAGTCCTATATTTCAGTAAAACTGCCACTTAACAGATAAGCTTCTAACACAGGTTTGTAAACCAAAATTCCTCCTCTAGTTTATGAGATGGTTGAATATAATTTCTCAATTTCCTTGTGGTGCCAGAAAAACATGCACCTTGCAGTTACAACACAGGAGCTTAAATCCTGCATGTGTTACTCTGCAGCTGCACAGCCCTAAAAGACCCAACTTAGCCTCATTTTTCAGACACATAAAGTAGAGCTTACACCTGTACCCTGCAGAAGGAGCCGAAGAAGAAAAATGTATGCAGCGCACTTAGTAGTATACAACACACAGTAGAAATGTGGAAAATTTTCATTACAATGTCATTATTCTCCCTGGAGTTCGTTCCTCAAAATAGACAATTATAAGGACCACAAGGATCCTAGCATACTGTGAGAAATACAGAAGGGCCACTGATAGACATATTTAACTTAATGGGTAGGGTAACTTTAAATGCTAAATTAGGAAGAGAAAAAATATCAAGGGTGGCTTTCAAAAGAAAATCAACACAGTAGGTAGGAGGTTGTATAGTAGTGGAGATTGTAGCTCAATAGTAGAACATATTCTTAGTGTGCTTCTTAGTACAACAACCCACCACCAAAAAGAAAATGTAGACAAGTCAATAAACTACCAGTAAAGGCTCAGAAAAGGAGGTCAAGATCTGTAAGTATTGGGACAGCATTTCTAAGTTAAACTGTCTTACTGTTACCAATGCAACACCAAATGGCACCCAGACACTGGATTCCTTCTGGATACCCACTTATGCCAAGGGTGGGTCCCACCCGTAGTGATGGTACCAGCACCAACTGCAGCTCTGACAAACTATTTTCCATCAGTAAAAGGTCCTAAAATTAGTTAACTTCAAGGGCCCTAACCCATCCCCCCAATGTATATGTCTATCCATGCTAAAAATTCTTACCTGCAGCTTTGGGGCAACCATCTGAGATTGTCAAGGCTGCCTCCAGGGGACTACAAAAGCAGGTGCTAGAGTGACAGCTGGACAAGCACTCACTGAACACGGAGTTGGAGGAATTGGAAAGGGATCCAGAAGCCCCATCACTCAGTTCATAAAACCCTACAAATAAAGACAGCTAGAATTATGATCATGTTAAGGAATAATGCACATTCATGCTGGAAAGGAAGACAAACCTTCCAGGTAAGTGATTTTGTTTGGGCTTTTGGAAGACAAATGTTGCTCACTGAATTTTAGAGTCCTGACTTTGTGGTCAGCTAAAACCCTTATGAAGAGGCCAAGAGCACATAACTATGAGTCACATCAAAGTTACTCCCCTATTTAAATTGATCTTCCCACCTTTAAGTTATGTGTAAGAAAGGCCTAAGAGAGCCTCCTGTTTATTATGAATGTTTGCAACTTTAAGAGAAAAACAAATCTAAGGAGCCAAATGTTTAAAGAAAAACTTTTGAAGTGGTCTCAGGAAGCTGAAGTGTGACTAATTCTCTAGCCCAGCTCTGACTTTCTCAAGTTTCAAAGGAGGACTGCTTTCCCAGAAATCTCAAGAGAAACTTTTATTTCTTAAACCCTGGGGACTCCAGTCTGATCAATCTCACTATTACAAATTTTGTTGTCTGACCTTATTTCATGCAAATGAAGAACAGGCTGCTTTTAAAATGCTCTCTGCATTACAAAGCCCACTGCCCTTTGCAGGTCTGGAAGTGTTAACCACAGAGAGCCACCCGTGAACAGCGTCTCCCTCCCTCCCGCGCTCTCACCCGAGCTGGGCCGGCTGTCCGTCTCCAGGCGCTCTTCAGATGTCTTTTCTACATCCAGTCTCAGGTCACTGATTTGCTTGTCCAGTTCTTGCAACTGATTCAACAAACCAGCATCTCTTCTCCTCAGGCAATTCTGATTAAGAACAGGAAAAGGAAAAATGAACACAGTCTGGTGATGAGCACCACCAAGTTGTGTTCCAAATATTCAAATTACCCACCTAAAAGATTCACAGACTCTCCCAAAACCAAAAGTTTACAGCACTACCTGCAGTTATGGAAAAACTCCAAGTATTTTAAGATATAACCTATCTTAAATTCTTTCTCATCTTGCAGTGAGTTTCATTTAAAGTCATTTAATTTTTAGTTTTATTTGATACTGACTTTTTATAAATCACAGGGAGAAAACTACATAGACTTTAAATCATCTGGTTTACAGCCAGCTTTAAAAAACTACTTCACAGTAGACTTTTAAATGTGATGTTAGTGTAACAGATTTCCTCCAATACACTATAATCTTACTTAGGTGAGGTTATCTGGCCAAACGTCTTGGGCCTGCAGAGTTTTGTTTTCTATTAGTTGCTTTGAGGGGTTTTAATCAGTCTTTGGGCCTTTGAAAGTGAGAAACTAACGCTAATACCCGGTGCCAAGTACTATAATGTGAACTGGCAGAATCCAAAACCCTCCAGGGAAAGCCCATCACAATTTGAACTCAGCTCGAGTTTCCAAAGGTGACAGATTGGTTGTGCTAACTCACACCGCCACCTAGTGCTTTCCACCGCTGCGAAGGCAAAAGAACTCAGAAAGCATCTGGTTCAAATCAGGACCGCCAAGTCTACAAATGAAAATAGTGTCTGCCATAAACACCGACGGGACAGGAATTCTCCCGACGCAATGCTCTGCTTCCCTCCAACGGACAAGAGGGCTAAGCCACTCACTGTCTCGAGAGTCACAAACACAAAAAGGCGCTATTGTTCACGACAATGCAAAAGAACGTGTACGATCCGGAAAAAGCAAGGAGAACATAAGCTCAAATCAGTGTTGCGGGCAAACCTGGTCTGTTACCAAAGAACCACACTAAAATGCCAAAACAGACCTACTGAACGAACCACAGCTTACAGCCTTACAAAACCGATGCATGAGGATCTACTCCTCTTGTCTTTCGCTTTAAAAAGCTGTTGTAAACCATGTTTGTTTGCTAAAAATTGTGTTTTTACAGAAAAGAAAGCAAGAAACGGGATGTGGATGCTCCAACCAACTAACCATCTGGAAAGAAGTAACCCAAGAAAATGCCTGACGCATAACCAGGCAGCATCACTGGTCTCTCCATGAGGGCCATTACCTAGCCTATGTCTAGTCTCAGATAGCAACACATAGTCAGATAACGATCTTTTGGCTGTTCCCAAAACTACATTTTGAGGTCACCGAAGTGGAGCTGCCGCCATTCTCCCGAGGCGGGGTCAGATGCTCGTCTCAGGACACCCACCCCAAAGTCCCTGCGCTTCTCTGCTAATTAAGTCTACCTTAAAGGACAGAGTCGCTGACAAGCCCAGCAAGACAGGGGACAGGGACCAGACACCAGAGATCCGGCGCTACCCCGCACCGCCGCCCGGCGCCCTTCCGTGGCCGCCCACAAAGGACTTGGTCCGCGCGCGGCCCCTCTGGGCCCTCCCTAGTGGGCGCGCAGGAGCCCTGGGCAGGGGCCCTCTTTGCGTCGGGGTCGGACGGTCACAGTCGCCACAACGCCCCCTCCCCGCTTTGTCCCCCTCGGTTGGAGGATAAGCCCCGGAGGGCCCTGGGGAGAGGCCGGCTCTCTCCCATGGGGGCCGCGAGTCGCCGCCCGGAGGGCAGCGCCCGCCAGGAGCGAGGCTGGGGTCCAGCGGCGGCCGCGCCCGGCCCACCTGCGACCCCGCGGCCGCGCCACCTACCAGCTGCTTCCGCAGCAGCAAGATGTTCTCCTCCAGGAACTTCTCCTCCAGGCGGCTCCGCGGCGCCGCCTCCCCCGGCAGCAGCTCCCCGGCGCGGGCCGCAGGACCGCCGCGAAGGGCGCCCCGGACCAGCAGCTCCTGGCGCTGGCGCAGGAAGCCCAGCTCCGCCAGCCCGGCCAACGTGGCCTCCTGCCGCTCGCGGGTGCGCTGCCGCTCCGTGTCCGCCTCGCCCTTCTCGCCCCGCGCCGCGCCCACCGGACTCGGCTTCATGACCCCGGCCGGCTGGAGCGGCCGGCAGCGCAAGCGCGAAGGAGCGCGGCGCAGGGCGCCCGGGCGCCGGCCCCGCCGCTGATAACGCCCCGTCGGCGCGACGTCACGCGCGGCCGCCCCGCGAGCGCCCCCGCCCCGCGCCCCGCCGCGCCCGGCGCCGCCGCCCCGCCCCGCCCCCCCCGCGCCGCCCCGCCGGTGGGGAGCGCTGCGCCCCTCCCGCCGAGCTCCGCGCGCCCGGGTCCCCCGCCCCTAGCTGCTCGCCCCGGGGCCCGCGATCTGGCGAGCCGCACGGGGGGCGCCGAGACCGGTCCTGGGGGGTCGCTTTCGCACCAAATCCACAAAGCCCGGCGCGGTGTCGCCCTCAAACTTCAGGTTCTGTTGTCTGAATATTTTAAGGAAACTCTTCCTGAGGAGGTCGCCCGGGTGTTGGCGTGGGCAGGCGTCTGGAGCTTGGGGGTTTTGTTTTTTATTGTTGTTATTTGGTCCGTCTTCCCTGCAACTCTGAAACCAGACTGTCCCCACTAGGACCCCTTGTTTCGCCCCCGATACCCTGCGGGCGAGTCACAGCACAGCAGCATCCCCCGGCCCAAAGGGAGCTGCCAGCAGGACCTTCCGCGGCGCGAACCGAGCGGTCGCGGCCCAGGCTGCGGAGACGGACGCGCGCGGATGCCCGGCTGGGGGCGGGCACACGGGTTCCAGATCGCAGCCCACCCGGGGAACTTACAAAATCCCTCTGCAGCTCGTTGGCGATGTGGTCCCCTTTGCTTGGGACACTGGCCCAGGGAAACCTCCATGGACTAGGGACCGCGAAATGCCACTGGCTGTCTGGTCTGTGTAATGGTGCGGTGTGTAGTTTAAAAGGCGGTAGGTACATTCGTGCGCCTCCAGCTGAATCCGGCAGTCTGGATTCCGGAGGCTTCCGCGGAGCTGCGAAAGCGCGCGTCTTGCACCACTGCTTCAGATTCTTAGACCTTTGCCCAGGCTCTCGCCCCTGCTAGGAATGTTCTCTTTTCCCCCTCGCTGTGTGGTCTGATCTTCCAAGATGGGTTTACTAGTTCCCCACTTTGAACTCTAGCTAGCTACAGGACTATGTGTCCTTAACCACAAGCTATTGTTGGATTGTGTATCTGGGCAGGCACACACCTCTCTGTGTGTGGGTGTTTATGTGTAGCGCTTCTCTCCTACTCCATCATAAAAGCTCCCTGAAGGCAGGGGCTGTTTTAATATTCTCTTATTGTCACTGTTCTCAGCACAGCACCTCAGAAGCATTCAACTGATAATTGCTGGAGGAAGACTCAACGGAATGCAAGTTAGTTGTAAATTGTTTTTTCATTAACATACTGCTTAGCTAACTTTTAAACTTAATAGTACCCGTTTAATCTCTACTACAAATAGAATTAGGTCGGCATTTACCAAAAAGACAAAAACAAAAGCCAGCACTTCCTTGACACCCCTCACCCGCCTTGCTGCCCCCCACAGACTTGAAAGAAACTACAACCCTGAGTCACAGAAACTGACCAGTTTCTCTGGATCACAGCCATCAATGGAATTTTGCTCAAGGTTTTCTACACATACAAAATCAGTTCTATTCGGGTCGCCTGTTCTCTATGCCTACTGCGTGCCAAAGTGTGCTTGATAATAGAGGAATCCATTTTGCTTCCTAATTTTAGTAAGAATATGTCTTTCCTGCTTGCCAAACGTCACTTGCCCGTGTCGCTGGTCTTTCTTTCATTGTACTCATTTCCAGCAAGCATTTTGCTCTCTGGTTCTGAATTAGATTTCTGGCTGGGCGGAGTCTGTTAGTGTGGCCTGTGTTATGTCCTACATTGACAACTATATTTATATAAGGGGGGCTGAAACATGTTTTCACATACTAGCAATAAATCTTCTTAAAGCAGACAAGTCAACTGTGTCTCCAAACCTTCCCACCCCCTCCTTCCCACCAAAGGACACATTAGTCCCGAGCAAGCCATTTGTCCTAACAGCTTGTGCATCTTGGTGAAAAAGTATTACCGGAAAGTTTAAATATTAAAATTGGTGTATTCAGATAGTTCCACCAATAAAATGGTCACAAATGGAAAAAAAAAAGGGGGGGGGGGGTTATGCTTTCCAAAGTATCCATTACAGGCTAATAAATAATACTGTTCATTCACAGGTCAATGAAGCTAGGTGCTAGGAGCCCAGCTCTGGACTCCATTGTTTTTCCAGGGATGCGCCTTATGTCATCAGATGAAGCGTGACTCTGGGCTGCCCCTCATCTCTTCTTAACCTAGAGTCTCCTCTCCAACTAGTCCCCCATACTTTCTTTCCTCTTTGACTGTGTTTTGGCTGTATTGGGGGGGGGGCAGTTGAAAATAATCACCCACAGCTCCGTTTCTGTTGACAATGGGACCTCCCTTTCCCCTACAGTTCTCTTTCCCTCGCTTTTTACCGCAGGGACTGGTGCTTCTTCCCATCCATTTTCCAAGCATTATTCAGCCCTAGTTAGTTCTTTTGCTTTCCCCCAGGCATCTGTCTTCTAGCTGCTCATCATAACACAGAAAGTGCGGTACTGCAGAGGAAGAAGATCTAAAAAGTGAGCCGAAGTCACCAGCAGGAGACAGCCTTGGTTGAATGGGCTGCAGTTGTGCGGCTGTACTCAGCGATGTTTTCTGAGCTCTGTCTGAAAGGGTCCTCAGATCCCACAGTCTGGAGCCTTGCCCTTGGGCAGAACCTTTTCTAAGAGCACCCTGTCAAAGCTCAAGCATCATTCTACAAATTCCTGATCCAGCCCTGAGTGAGCTATTGCAGATGAAGAAAAGAAAGAGTATCAGTGGCACATTTTTGCTGTAGGAAAAAGCCACCAAGTGAAGGCTTGCAGCTTTTATGGCCAAACAAACGCAATGATGTCATTGGGGAAAGCTGTCTCCAGATAGAAAAGTAAAGGGCAGTCCTTTGAGTTTGGGTGATGACCACCGTTTGAGGGCCTGGGATCAAAGCTGCTGCCAGACATCAAAGCCCACTTGAGCCTAACGCCAAAAGAGCGACAGTGAATTAAACTTCATGTAGAAACTAATTACAGTTCGACCCCCATAAGCAGGCTTTAGTGTCCACAGCAGGAAAGAAAGCAGACATTGAAACAAAAAAAAAGTCAAGCAAAAGGAAAATAGACAGCAAACCGCAGCCATTATCCTGTAATGCAGACCGAGATACTTTAAAGATCACTGGAGGGCAGAGGGGAGCAGGGAATGGCAGAGGGAGCAAACGTTTGACAATGCTGGCCTCGTTTGGGAGGTTGTAAAACAGCGTCTTCCACCCTCTCTGGCTCCTGAAAGCAAAGGTTATGTTCCGGGTGACTCTAGGCACTTCGCGCCTCCCGTAAGTGGGCCTCCGTCATGCACAGAGCTCCAAACACTCTCACGTTTCCACCTCCTTTCCTTTATTGGTGGTACCAGGGATCAAACCCAAGGAATCAGTACCACGGAGCTATAACCCTGGCCCTTCTTTTTTTTTTTTAATTTTGCTACAAGCTCTCCTTAAAGTTGTCCACGTGGAACTGAAACTTGGATTCTTCCTGCCTCCGCCTCCTTCAGTGCTGGGCCCTGCAGTGCCTCACCGTCTTCATTACTGATTTCTCACAGTCCAGTCACTGAACTTCTCATTTCTACTGGTTCTCTTTGTGTTTTGTTTCTTGGGGGTTTTAATTGTACTTTATTTATTTATTTATTTATTTATTTATTTATTTATTTATGGCCGGCTCAGCCTGCTCTGGGGGTGGGGCCGGCGCAGCCTGTGGTGCCAGGGATCGAATCTCCGTCCTGCAGTTGCCTAAACTTGCCTAAGCAGGCGCTTTAGACCCCTGCGCTGTCTCACCAGCCCCTCTACTGGTTCTCTTTACAAGCAGAAGGTGAAGGACATCAAGTGTGCAAATACCCTAGCACTACACACCCTGGAACCAAAGCCAGGAAGCCATTAAGACTCTTCCTTCTCAGGCAAAACTTAAAAGTATTTCAGACACCAGCGGTTTCCTGAGATGTTTGCAGTAGATGGGCTTTGCCTTCGCTTTGCCTTAGGGAGCCTGTTCCCCAATTACTTAAAATTATTGATATCACAAGCTGGCAAACCACTGGACGCCTGAGCTGCCGATCCACAGAATATTTCTTTATAAAAATAAACACCAGTGGCTTTAAAGTAAGAAAATCTAAATGTAAAATGAATGTGTTTTGTTTTATTTTTTTGCAGTACCAGGGACTGAACTTAGGACCCTGTGCTTGCCAGGCAAGCACTTACTCTACTGAGCTATCTCCCCAGCCCTGTAAAATGAATGTTTTGGGTTTGTTTTCCAGAACTGGGGATCGAATTCAATGAAATGAATGTTTTTAACAAGAGAAAAACTGTAAAAAGCAGGTTAGCCAGGCATGGTGGTGCACGCCTGTAATCCCAGCACCTGGGAGGGTGAGACAGGAGGATCAGTGCAAGTTAGAGACCCGTCTGGGCTACAAAAGTGAACTTAATTAAGGCCAGCCTGAACTGCAATAGCGAGACCCTGTCTCAAAAGGACCAAAAAAAAAAAAAAAAAAAAAAAGCAGGCTTCTAACGGTATCAAAGCCAATCTGTACTATCATCATGATATTGCAACTCTTCGAATAATTATTCATTCACTCAATGGAGATTTACTGAGTGCCTAATACAGAGGTGCAATGATGAGCTAATTGGGTTTAGCCCCTACCTTGTACTCTAGGAGGTAAATTGGAGCAAATTAAATAATATATAGCAGGGCCAGGAAGATAGCTCTGTGACACAAGTGCCTGACTGGCAAATGCAAGGTTGTGAGTTTGAACCCCAGTCCCGCCAAAAAATAAATAAATAAATAATATATAATTATTACATGATTATGTGTTATGCACATGTATATTTCCAAACTGTGAAGTAACTACCTCCACGAGTAAAATTATAGTTTAAATAAAGGTGGATATATTTTTTCAAGGAACGGCAGTTCAGAACCATAATGAGACATCATCTTGTCCCAGTTGGAATAGCATCGATAAAAATAACAGAAACTAACAAGGATGCAGAGAAAAGGGACTGATCCGCTGTCAATGGGAATGTAGGTTAGTGCAGTCATTGCAGAAAACAGTAGAATTACTGGATAATTCAACAACTCCGCTCCTGAGTATTTATCCAGAAGGAAAGAAACGTAGCAGAGACACCTGTGCTCTCGCGTTTACAGGAGCGCTAGGCACAAAAGCCAAAGACAGGATCAGCCGAGGTAACAGATGACTTGGCTAAAGGAACTAGGAGGTGGAATATCAGTCAACCATCAAAATGAATGAAATTCTAGCCACGTGTGGGTGCATATGCCGATAATCCCAGCACTCAGGAGGCTAAGCCAGGAGGATCACTGCAAGTTCAAGATGAGCCTGGGCTATAAAGTGAGCTCAAGGCCAGCCTGAACTGTGTACCAAGACCCTATCTCAAAAAGACATACATACATACATACATAAATAAATAAATAAATAAATAAGAAATTCTGTCATGTGGCAACATGGATGGAATTAGAAAGAATTATGTGATACAAATTAGGATCAGAAAGACAAATCTCATGCTCTAACTTAGATGTGAAGACTAAAAAAAATTTTTTTTGATCACATAGAAGT
>PVKN010029639.1:0-12950 GCA_004027915.1 Capromys pilorides
TTTGGGTGGTGATTAGGTCATGACAGCTCTAACTTCATCAATCGATTAATATATTGATGAAATCATAATTCAGTGACATTACTGGGGGGGGGAAGGAAACTTAGAGGTGAGCTTAGCTGAAGGAAGTAGATCATGGGAATCCAAGGTCCCCAGCCTCCTATTTTCTGGTCTTCTTCTCCCCACTTCCTCTCCCCCCTGAAGCTATGAAGCTACCTACTTAGGGTCTGAATTATCAGAGACCATGAACTGGAGTAAACTCGCCCTCCTTTTAACTGATTTCTTTCAAGGATTTCACCTAGCAATAGAAGACTAAGAAGACAGGCTGCTCTACATCCTTTAGATGGGAAGATCTCATATTGTTAGAATGAACAGAAATCCAAGCTCTTAGGAAAAATGAACATTGTGAAACTATAATTTTTCTTGGGTGGGGGCAAAAGGAATTTCCTGCAAATTGGACAATTATCTCACGCTTGTTAAAGCCAGGTATTTTATTAAAATATTATACTTAGGACTGGCAAGGTAGTTCAGCAGACTAAGCACCTGCTTAGGCAAGCACAGGGACTGGGATTAGATCTCTGGTACCCCATGCCATGCTGGCCCCATCCCCAGGACATGCTAAGCCAGCAGCAGAGTCCAGGCGTGGTGGCACAAGCCTGTAAACCTAGCTGCTGGGGAGGCTGAAAACAGGAGGGTCACTATGAGTCTGAGTTGCATAGGGAAACCCTATACCCAAAAAAATAAAATAAAATAGAATAAAAAATAAAATAAAATATTACACTTGTTCCACAAATCTAAGATCTCCATCTAGCACAGAACCAGCAGGGATAAACAGTCACTAGCAGACTCCTCCCTTCCCACGATGTGGGAGGCCATGCTCTGGGCACCTGGGTCAGAGGAAGGCTGCCTCTGGCAATATAAGCACAATCATAGAAACCCAACCACATCCAAAAGTTCCAACAGGAAGGAGATCTAAATGAGAGAGACTAAAGTCTCACAGACTGCTAGAAACACTAGGAATCTAGCAGGAAGTCTGCTTAAAGAAATGAAGACATACATGGCTTTGTTGGTGGTGGTAGTGGTGTGGTAGGGATGGAAGTGGTATTTTTTCCCTTCAATATGCTAGCCCATTTGTCCACAAATAAAACCTCCAATGTTGTTAAGACAGGCACTGATGTTTATTCTTTGCTGGAGAATAAAAATTTTAATGTTGAAGTGTGGAAGGGATGGCACATTAGGGTGCCAAATGCTAAGTGTCTTAACACTGCTGACTTTGGGGTTGCCTTGACAAATACATGCACACTCATCCCTCCTCAATAGCAAAGGCTGAGATGTAATGCAGGCATCAGAACTGGAAAAAAATAGGAAGCATATATGTTACCTCCTGACCTGCTTTGTTTCTGTCCAGGACTCATAACTCTGGACCAAAATCCTCAATCTCTATATCTCAGTGTTGTTCCATGAGAAAGAGGAAATGATCCATTGGAGTTGTCACTTCATATGCTGAGATGACAAATGACAGTAACAAGCTGACAGCTACCACAGTTGATGTGTCATAAGCTCTAGCCCTCCCCCTTCTAATGGGCTGCTCATGTGTTTTGTTAGCTTCTCTATCAGGCACCCACACTCTCTGTTGAACAGAAAGCACTGACATTTGGCCAGGCTGATGACGTTCAGAAACCCCCACACATCCTACTTCTCATTTACATAACTGTCACAGGTTGTGCAGGCTACAGTCTATGTCAGAAGGCAAAAAGAATTTGATTTTCATCCTCCTTAAGTGAGATAAAATGTGAAGAATGAACAATATAAATAAGGTTATTTCCCTAGTAGGCCTTGCTTATTTAGATCTCATTTTTAATGCACTAGAAACTCATTTCTCCTCTGTTGAGGTTTTCTGTTCTTACACAGTGAATGTGAGACACAGCAGTAAATTGATGATGTTGCTGTTTGGGAGTGTGTGTGGTCAATAGAGGCAACATGTTCTAAAAAGGGAAAAAGTAATTTCACTTCAGTGGACAGTAAGCCATGGATACTAGATCAGTTACTGCTGGGTCAACTGTGAAGTGATTTTCGTGTAATCAACAGCTCTTTTCTCATTATATTAATAGTTGGGTAACAGTGAGTCAGTGGCAACTTGCCAGAATTAAACTATATACCCAGCTATAAGCTACGTCTAACAATATGTGTCTCTCAGGGTAAAGAGATCTGGGAAAGCAAACATATGTGCACTCATCCTTTAAAAAAATGTTAAGGGAATATACAGAAAGGGAGAAAGAAAAATATGCTCTTCTAATGGCAATTTGAGCATATATATTTCCCTCTTTTGTCTCAACACAATTCTCACTTAGAGAATGGGCAGTCTGTAAAATTAGAGGAAAGCCTATTCTCGACATCAGAAACAAAGAAATGAGGACCTTCTCAGTTAGAAACTTCTAGAAACAACCTCAAGACATTGTGTGGAATGATTTGGATTAAAGAAAGTCTGATGTGATCCACTTCTTTCTAACAGCTATTTACATAGCTAGACTTGTGAAAAACAAAAGAAATGCTCTAATTCTCAATTCAGGAATATGTTGAAAAAACAGGTTGGGTGCCTGGACGGTCAGTTGACACATAGAGATTGCATCAGTGTTGTTGCAAAGGGAGCAAGGATGTGGAAATGCTCAAGTAGGCTGCCAGTGCAGGATAAGAAATGTCACCCAAACACATTCATACTTAAGTCCCCCTCTCGAATCATTTATGTGATTCCTGGGATTCAGAGCAAGATGAAAATGAATGTAGAATACCTCACTTAAAAAGTAAACATATTAAGATTTTAGAATGGCAACTGCAGGCCAATATGCCAAGCCTGGTGCCCTTCTAAACATGGGACATGGGCAACTTTCTCAAGCCACACACTGCTAACTCCAGCCCTGCCTGGTCTCCATGTCTATCAGCTTCAGTGAGCACTGAAAACCTCACCTTCTTGGTCACTGAGCACCAGCAAGGTCTTCACCCTCCCATTAAACCAGGCAACTTTCTCTCTGGCCCACCCTGACCTTGAGCTCTGAAATTCATGATTTGTAGCCAGAAATCTCCTTAATTCCCACCCAAAATTTTTTTACCCTTTCTTCTTTTACCCTGCTCTTCCCCATGACCACTGCATCCCTTGAAGGTTTACAAAGCCAATACCTGTCCTACTCAATTCTCCCAGTGGGATGCAAATAAATTGGAATTCTCTTTGTTTCATCTAACTGTGCTTCCATGTAGTCCCTCATCAACCCAACCTTCTGAGACTTCCAGTCTGCTAACATTCTTGTTACCAGAACTTCCTACAGACTATTAGAATCACTATTTTCGCTTCTACTTCCAGCATCCCCTTGCCAAATCTAACATCCCAATGTATAACTCACCCAAGGCCCCGCCTATCTTATGAGTACCTGGACATCCACCCCTTTCTCTACTCCACCTGTCCCAATTCCCCTCATCCCACAGCCATTCCTTACATGGAATAGGACCACCACTGAGCCTGATTTCATACATTCCATTTCTATCAGGCTTTCCCTTCCTCCAGTTAGTTTACTTTATCAGCCCCAATAATACAAACATTTATCTTCATCAGGATAGCCAGTGTGTTGAGTCCTTCCATCATAATGGTATCCTTTGCACCTGTTCTGTCTTCACCCTTCACTTTGTCCCATTTAGATTCCATAGTTAGTCCCCAAAGAAGCCATATGCCTCTCTACTTGCCCTTCTTTCTATTCTTATGGGAAACGCCAACTCTCTGCAGGCTTCCTGCCAACTGAGGTGCAATAATCAAAAGGGATGCCAAAGTAAAAACCCAAGATAATGAAGCAACGGCCACATCTGATGATCTTGTGCCTTTTTGTTTAGCTTCTTATTTTAAATTCAAAGCTAAAGAAATAAATGATGAGCGTCCTACAAGATCAAATACACTACTTCAAAGGAACAAACCCCAGAATGGATGATGAGTTCTAAAATTCTGCCACAAAGAGTGAAATCTGCAAGATTTTTGAGTGAAGCCTGTGACCACAGGACTCACCCCAACAAATTCTCACTCATATACATAGGTAACAGAAGGCTCTCGAAACTGTACCCAATGCATATTCCACGTGTGTCAGACTTTCTGAACATAGGCACATTCCATATTGCCAGGGGACAAATGAGACAAGCTACAGAACTAAGAAATCAGAGTATACGAGAACAATGAAGTCAGCAAAGCATATCTTCAAAAAAATTGTGAATATAGCTACAAAACTAATCTAAATGTTATAAATAAATTTTGCTTTGGGGAACATATACAAAATGTCAGGGTCTGGCATCCAGCTGACTATTATTATAAAATCTAAAGGTGTTAGTGATCATAATCTTAAGTCCCCAACAATAAGAGCAAAGTCAATGGAATGTGATGCAGAAGGGAGGAATAGCACAGAAAATATAAAAAGTAATAAACTCATTTTAAATTTTTCATGCTGTACCAAGTTAAGTCAGAAACTAGCTCCTCATTCTGGAAGTTCATAATAGAAGCAAGATATGTGTTTTCACATACACACATATGCATATGTTGTTTCATTTAAGACTATGGGCCTTGTTCTAGGAATGTACATTCTATTTACATAGCAAAGTGTTCTCTTTTTTTTTCTATAAATACACAAGGCTGCTGTGGAGTGTGGAAATGTAGTAACCCTATAAACACCCATGTCAAGATGGTTGCCCAAGTATTAGCTAAATAGAAATTTGTTTTGCGGTTCCAGGTAACATGACCAAAAAGAAACAGGCACCTTTTAGAATTCCCCAAGCTTTCAAGTTCATCCCCAAGGACAGCAGCTTTTTCTCTTATAAGGAGCTAGCCAGTGTCAACTTACACAGAGGTGGATCCAGACCTTCCCAGGGAAGGGGAGCCCAACCCTCAGCCCCAGCACAAGCATGTCATCATAGCTCCTGAACCTGGACTCATGCAGAAGAGTCCGCTTCTGTGATCTGGCATGTGCTTACTCCTACTGTGGAGGACCAGAACTTTCTGGACAATGACCTCAAATAATAGTAGGCACAAAATACCGTTAACAGTAGGGGTGGTTGTTTAAATTGAAAACGGAAATTGCCCAGAATCCAAGTGAAAGAAGGCAGATGGAGGATCATGAGGTCAAGACTTGACAAAATATGTCAAAACAACTGGAAGGAAGGTGAAAATACAAATTATCTTAGGGTAGATAATGATTTTAATTCCCATCATTTCATGTGTAGACAAATATTCATTACATCTTGAGGCCACATGTAAATGGGGGAGACTCCCATCTCAGATCTAGCGATGTAATTGCATAAGAGACTATCTGTTGTCATTTTACTTTAAACATGTACTTGAGAGATTCCAGAATATACTGTTACTTTAACAAAACCTGCCTGGTGTTAAGGGAAACACAGAGCTCTCTAAGACACTCTTCACCTGAAATTATCAATAGAGATTCTATTTCTTTTTAATTCACACACCAAGAATATTGCTTGGGCGAGAGGGCTGCTCTGCAGGGAGCAGGAAAACATCCCCTGTGGGCATGAATCTCCCTGATTACAGCCAGCGCTGCCATGGCAGTTGGCTGGATGGAGCCCATAAACACTTGCCTGCATTCAGTCTAAGCACAAGATAACTAATGCCCTGCTCATAGCCTTCCACTTTCCATTTACTTTGCCAGTGCTGCAGTTACATACCACTGACTCTCCCAAATTGGATATTAATGATTTACTCAATGAAATCTAGGGATGCTTACAAAGCATGATAGTGTGAGTATCATAAAAAAAATAATAATAATGAAAAGAGAAAGTGCTGTCTTCTTCCCATGTGGGTGTGGTTAGAATGATGATTGATGGAAGGGGTCCCCTTCAGCTCCTATGGTTATGAAGGCAGAACCGGGTAAAGGAAGAGGAGCTGACTGTCCTCTGCTTCTGACATCTCAGTTGCCTACTGACAGCTCAGGAATGGATCATAGGGAGAGGGCACTTCCTGTATAGCTGAACTAATAGAACTCATTCATATTCTCTCACAGAAAGCAAGGAGCACTGCTGCCAGCATGATGTAAGTATATGGATGGGGTGCCAGGGTCCTGCTACCAACTTCCAGGTCACCCCTCTGATCCTGAGAGTTCTTCACACACGTGGCTGTGCAAGATCATAGGTGAGGACCTCCTCTCCGGAGCTGTGGCCCATATGGCACTTCCTATTAAGTTCCCCCATATGCTGCCACTATAAGAAGTCAATCTACTGGACACCTGAGATAGGTCATGGGTTTCAGAGAAACCCATGGACATAATTTCCAAGAAAAATCACAATTGGCTAATATGCAGCAAAATCATGTGACAAGTCTTTCCCTGTAAACTGCCTCATTTTATCCCTCGTTATATAAAGTAGATGCATGGATACACTTTTTATGAAGCTCATTTTGGTGTAATATCTTTGATTGTACTATTTTATAAAGAGATATGTTTAAATGTTTTAGAGATAAATCACTAAACATTCAATCTTTTTCTCTTTTCATTGTGGAAAGAACAGGTGACATGAAATCCATTCTCTTTCACAAATTCCTAAGTGTACAGTACAGTAACATTAGCTGTAGACACCATATTGCACAAACAGATACTAGTCTTTATTCCACTTTCATCACTAAATTTAATATTCACTGAACAACTCCATATCTCTTTCCTTCCATCCCTGAAAACAAGCATTGCATTCTGTTTTCATGGGTTTGACTGCTGCAGAATCCTGCTACTGTTGAAATGATTCAGCAGGTTCCATGTGCATCTTACTTCATCTGGTGCTATGTTCCTCGGATTTGTCCTGTGGCTACAAGTGGCAGGACTTCTTCAGCTAAATAAAGTCACACTGTAGGTAAATATTGCATATTTTCTTATTCATCTGTCTATGAAGGGACATTTAGTTTGCTTTTATGCCTTAGATATTATGAATGATGTTGCAGTAACATAGAATTACAGATACCTCTCCAAGATCCATGTTCCATTTCCTTTGCATATGCACACAGAAGTGTGATTTCCAGATCATATAGTAGTACCAGTTGTTTTATTTTTTGAGGAACCACCATATAGGTTCTCAGAGTGGCTGAAAACTGTACAAGGGTCTCTTTTTATCCACATTCTTGCCTAGATATAATGTATGTGCTATCCTAACAAGTGTAAGGTAATTAAGGTGATACCTCACTGCAGTTTTAATTTTGCATTTCCCTGATGATTAATTGTGGTCACAGCCTTTACATATGTATATTGGCCATTTGTATACATTTGCAAGAATGTCTGTTCAATTTCTTTGCTCATCTTTAAAGAAGTTTATTTAGATTTTGCTGTAGAGTTATAGGAGTTCATTCCTTACATATTGTGCATATTGACCTCATATCAGACATATGGTGTGTAACTATTTTCTCCCATTGTGTGGGCTGCCTTTTCACTCTGTTGATGATTTTCATTACATTGGCCTTGGCAATGATTTCTTAGATATGACACCAAAAGAACAAGCAACCAAAGCAAAAATAAACAATTGGGACTACAACAGAAGAAAAGTCTCTGAAGACAAAGTTTCATTTCATTCTCAAGTTATGTGAAAATAGATATCTTTTTCCCACACCTGAGCTTTACTTTATAGACTCTAACTTAGAAGAGCCACCCCACCACCAGGCACACACACAAGTGCAGGAATCTGATATCAGATGAGAGGTCGAACATAGAGGGCTCCAAAAGTGTTTCATATACAATCCCAATAGGACTTTCTCAAAAATTCTGATTCAATTAAATTGTGTGATGTTTTATTTTAGATATGCCACAGATGAAGAAACAAAGATCAATACACAAAGTTGTTTGGCCAAGCCCATACAGTTGGCAACTCCACTGCTGTGCTTGGCCCAGCACCTTTAAGTTACCATCTTCATGACAAAAAAGGAGATGGAGTTTGCTGCCCAGAGAATATGCCCCCAGCAAGAAAGGGCTGTGGAGAGAACAACGTGCATGGAGTTTGCAAGTGCTAGGTGTGGTGTCAGACTCTTCAGATCATCATCTCACTGACATCGCTCAAAGTTTCAAGTCAGGAACCATGGCCAACCCCAATAATCGAGTGAAGACTCCTGGTGCAAGCCCTTAAATTGGAAAAGAGGCAGTGGGCTCAGCTTTGGAGTGTGTGACCACAAGTTACAGCTTCAGAAAGCTAGAATTCTATCTTCACATTTTTCTGTGGTCTTAGGTTCTTCCCATGCTCTCCATTATTACCTTCTCTGGATCCTATCACCCCAATTCCTTGAGCAACCATGACACTCCCTAGACAATGGTCAAGCACTCTATGGGCAGCAGGAGGCAGAAGACACAGCTGTGGCTTTAGGAGGTCTCATACTGACCAGAAGAGAAGGGAAAGCAGTAATGCACAAGCTTGAGCCAACACAGTTTGATTGTGCATCAGTGTAGCCTTTGGGGGGGGGGGCAGCAGAAGACATGGATAAAGATGAGCATGTAAATAAAGAAGCAAAAAAGTGGGGGAGTTGGATAGGATGATAAAATCTAGTGGCTGATCTTCACTTCTTAGATGAAAATGGTTGGAAGGTGTACACAAGAGACGGGCATACTATTCCAAGAGCACGTGGGATGGAGCCAAAACAGGAGGTTTTGTATTTGATCAAGACCCAAATCAGTCAGATATCTAATTTCTCTGGGCTTCATTGTCTGTGTTTGTACGGCAGGATGATCCTGATTCCTATCTCACAGTGATTTGGTGCTAATTAAATAAGATAAAGCCTAAGATGTACCTACCCCAGAGGCTAATTCACAGCAAATGTTCAATAAATGTTAGCAACACATATGTGTGTCTTTCTTAAATAAAGACTAATGGAAAATAAACCTACATATGGGGAAAAGGACAAAGCAAACTGGTGCTATGTGCTAACCCGGTTGCTGTGACTGAGCTTGACTAGCAATCAAAGCCACACAGGCAGGAAAAGCATCTTCCCTCTTCATTTCAGATACCAGCCAAACCTCCAAAAAGCATGTGGGACAATGGTTTTCTTAGTGCCCACCACACAATGGAGTCTGTGGCAAGGAGCAAACCTGTGACTTTCATGGGGGCAAGAGGACAGTGTGATAGATAGCAGCCTTACTTATTCAAAGTCACAGAAGTGTAACTGAATAATATACTGAACAACCTTTTATCAGATGTCCCAACTCCCTGCAGTTGAACAGTGTTTCCAATAGTATTGACAGTAGCTACATGGTGGCTGAGAACTTACCACATGCCAGAAAGGGTTATGTCATAAGTGCATCTTGTCATGTTACTTAATTGAGCATGTATTATCACTTACTCCAAGACCAATAGGATCCTCTTGTTACAAATGAGAAAAATGAGACAAGAGAGTGTGTAATGCTCATAAAAGTCACAGAATTGGTGAAAGGTAGAAAGGTACAGTTTTAAAATTCCAACTCCAAACTCTTTATTATGCTGCCGAGTCATAACATAAGCAACTTTTGAAGCTTAGGAGATTTAAATGTGCTACTGCAGCATGATCCTGAAGTGCTGCAACCTTATTAGTATATCCTAGTAGATACAGAAGAAAATGGAAACCCCAGTTTAAAATCCAGGATTAGCCACAGGACTGATAAAAGAGGTTTCTTGATGAGTGAGCTCTGGGTTTTGGATCACCAACTTACTTCATCTGGTCTACCTTCTGGATCTCTCCCCTCAGACCCTAACACTGAAAGACAAGGCCCTGAATCCAGAATTTCTCAATAACTTTCCAGACATGAAAATGGCAAAAAGTTGAGAGCGTAATTTTCTGCAAGAAAATTCTTTTTTAATGAAAAATAACAATTATCTCTGAAACATAAGAAACAGACAGATATAAAGAAACACTTCTCAAGGTCTGCCTAGACAATGCACAGAGTCAAAAAGTCCCCTGTAGGTTCCTGCCTGAGCCTCTTGCCTATCACAATTTGAAGGAGGAGAGGTTTCATTTTGGCTTGGAGGTTTTATTCCACAGGTTGGACTGAAGCAGCCTGGGGGAGCAGTGTGGTAAGGTGGAAAGCTTCTTGGGCCAGCAAAATGGCTCAGCAGTCTAAAGCGCCTGCTGAGGCAAGCTTAGGCAACCGTAGGGACCGTGGTTCAATGCCCGGCACCACATGCTGCACCAGCTCCACCCCCAGGACAGGCTGAGCTGACTATTATATATATATATTATATATTATATATATATATATATTATATTATATATATAATAATATAATATATTATATATTATATATATATTATATATATAATAATATAATATAATATATTATATTATATATTATATAATATAATAATATTATATATTATATTATATATTATATATATTATATATATATATAGAGAGAGAGAGAGAGAGAGAAAGAAAACTTCGTGCACCACAACAGCCAGGAAGCAGAGAGAAGGAAGAGACCTTGAAGGGTGTCAGACACTTCTAGTTCTCACTCTGCGACCCACCTCTCTAGACTAGGCCCCAGATCTAACATCATATTCAGCTATCGCATCCTGTGAGTTCATCACCCCCTAGAATCCCCACCTATGCTTCTGTGAGACCTGGGGAGGGGGAACATCAGATATAAGCCATGAAAGTTGCCTGAGGCTTAAAGCACAGGACGGTTCTTACTGTAACACAAGAAGACACATCTTCTCCTTTGTACCAACTCACCTTTTCTGGGGAATTGGTTTTCTTCATCACCTAAGATGCTATCAGAAATTCTTATCCCTCAGTAAACCAATTAATCACCTATGCCCAGTTGAAGAACAGGTTGAAGGACAGGTAGCAAGGAAGCAAGAAATTGAGGAGCACACTGAAAGGAATAATCTGTATCTTTGTTCTAGATACTCTATTAATTGCCTCATCCTCAGTGCTTCTTAGAGAGATGAGCCCTAGAGCATACAGGAAAACCTCCTTCCTTTTATCTAAGACAACAAGCCCCAGACCAAAGAGGCCAATTCAATGGTTGGCCAGCAACTAACCAGATCCCCTCTTTTTTCAGTTTAAATTAAGACCCAAGTATTTATAAGTAATCAGGCACAGGTGCCCAAGATGGACATTTGTATTAGTGCTTTTTAACCCCTAGAACACAATGCCTGACAAGCTTAACTTAAAGGTGAGGAGGTTTAATTTTTCCCCAAGGGTGTTCAGTTCATGGTCAGCTTGTTCCAAGGCGAAAACGTGGTGGAAGTGTGTGGAGGAGAAAGGATGCTTAGTGCATGATGACCAGGAAGCTGAGGAGGGGAAAGCACCCAAGAGGAAGGATCAGGTAGCAGATAGAGTACCAAGACTACACCTTCATGACCACCATGCAAAAAGGTGCTTTACTAATGCCCTGGGTGCTCCTGACTCAATCCAGCTGGCAACTAAACTTAACTGTGACAATCTCATGCATCTCGGGCCTTCACTCAGCTTCTTATGTATGGAGGCAGGGAAGGACACTGGTCCAGAGTAGGGTGACCCAGATCCAGTAGGACAGGCAGATATAGGGGTGACATATGGGCCCTGGGGAGGAAGTAGGAGGTCTTGGTATCTGACCTTCTAACCCAGGTTGCTCCTCGCACTTTCACAATAACTGTGATCTGAATAGGTTGATGTCCATCCTTCTGGCCAAATGGGCCTTGACTCAGCTGCATTAACACTATTAGTGACAACTAGCTTATAGCAGACACTAATTTTATACTGGGACTGCAGTAGAACTCTTATTTTGATGTCTCATTCTTCCTCCTATGACTTTCAAGATAACAGTAATATCATAAACCATCTTTTGCAACTGAAGAAACTGAGGCCCCAAACACCCATTTGAAGCAGAAATTATACCAGAGGATTAACTCAGAGCCTACACTCTTATATGTGATACTGGATTCTTCTTCACTGCCACACTAAGCAGTCTCACACACCTAGGAACTCTAAGAGCACAGCTCATGCTGCTGAATTTCCACTGCTTGGCTTTCATGGGCAAAGATGTCATAATGAAGGTGGGAAAATGTGAGCATCAGTATTCTTGGCTTGGATAAAACTTAGTTCTGTAGTTTACATAGACTTCCCCTAACTCTCCTCTGTGTATAAAATAGTAACATACACACTTACGGTAACTTCTAATTCTCAGGGCTATAAGTATGTCCGATTAGACAGTCAGTAGGATAGTAGCCCGCAGAAAGTGGAAGGCCTGGTAGCTTCCAGTCCCTGCCAGTCCCCTTCCCCTATGTGCAGGTGGTTAGAACACTAATGAGCTACAGGTGGCACCTGCAGTGCACAATGATGATTGGACTTGTATGCCCCCACCCCCTTTTAACTTCAGAGAAGTTCTACAAATCAGCTAAACCACAGGCTGAACGCTTCTAGGAAGCCCTTATATGAGGGGTACCGTTCCAAAGTCAAGACAATATTTTTTTCTTTCTCAAATGTGTGTGATTCTTAGGGAGCTGAGAGAATTGTCTGTGGAAAATAAGAAACACCGACCAGATCGCTTTTAGTTAGAAAGCTCACCACTGGAAAGTGCTGCTGCTGGTTAATAATTTTTGCCAGAAGAACGGAGTGTGGTGGGAGTGGGGCAGGCAGGTGAGAAGAGGAAAGGAAATGAGTACTTGGGAGACAGGAGTACAGGCATCATTAACTAATTCTGCTCACTGAAAACAGCTGCAAGTCCATCTCAGCTGGACAGAAATAAGTGTCCACTGGAGGTGATTCTCGCTACCAAGCTGAAAAGCACGATGTCTTTCTGCTCCACCACCTGCTGTCAGTAAATACACAGCAGTGAGCCTTCTACGGGTGGTCTCCAAATTTCTTCCTTCCTCAAACCAAACAAAAGCTTGGAAGCCTACTTAATTCTCCCTGACGTGAAATGCCACTCACCTCTGCTAAGTGGAAGATCAAACATTCCAGGAGGGGGGAAGCGAGAGCCCCATGTCACCCTCCA
>PVKN010029640.1:0-12956 GCA_004027915.1 Capromys pilorides
GAGACCCAGAGAACTTCTGGAGACTGAAAACATAGGACCCAAGATGCCAAAGTCACAGCAGATCAGACAGTGAGGAAAAGAGCCACAAACTTGAAGGCGTAGCAACAGAAACCAAAGCACACAGAGAAAAAAAGACCGTCCCGAAATGAACAGATGCTGGTAAACTGCAAGGGGAGAAATGGAAAATACACGTAATTGGAATTTCAGAGTAAGGGGAGACAGTGGAAAAATACCTGAGGAAATGATGGCCAATTTTATGAATTTAAGGAATGAATTCACGAATTCAAGAAACAGCGTATCCCAGCTGGAGAAGAACAAAAGGAAACCACACGAAGATACATCGGACTGCAATTTCTGAAAAATAGCAATCAGAGGAGTTTCATATTCATGAGTTCTTAATATCCAAGACAACCAGACAGAAGGATAAAACATTTAATAAAAGAAAATGAACCTGTGAGTTACTGGTAATTTCTCATCTTAATTCAGGTTAGGAGAAATTAGGATGGTATCTTTGAAATGCTGAGAAGAAACCAGCTGTCAACACAAAATTTGATTTTCAGTGAAAAACATCTTTTTTAAAAAATGAGGCAAAATAAAGAAATTTAAAGCCAAACAAAAACTGACAGATTTACTGCTAACTAGTTTGTACCAAGGGAAATAAAAGGAGCTTTTGCAGAAGGAAAAACATTGTACTCATTAAAAGAAATGGAGACTATGTGGGTGGATATATTCCATGTTGAATCTCTCAAAGTGGTAATCATTTCAAGCAAAAGCAGTATCAATATGTTTTCAAAATGTATGTGTAAAACTAGGAGAAATGAAGCAGACTATGGTAAGGATTTCATGCTGCGCGTGCTGTGGTTCAATATAATATTATCTGAAATAGATCACAATAAGCTAAAAGATGTATAGCGTAAGCCCTGGAGCAATCACTAAAGACATAAACAATCAATGCAGCAGCAGAAATAAAAGTAGAAGGGCCGGTGAGATAGGCAGTGGACTAGGCACACCTGCTTAGGCAAGGCAGGGGCTGGAGTTTGATCTCTGGCACCATATGCTGCTGCAGCCCCGCCCCTGGCTACCCTGAGCTGGCCACTGAGACCAGGCATGGTAGTGTATGTCTAGAATCCCAGCACTGGGGAGGCTGAGAATAGGAGGATCACTATGAGTCTGATCTGTGTGTTGAGACCCTGTACCAAATACATTAAAAATAAATAAAATATAAAGCAAATAAAAGTAGAAGCTTTGAAATACTCATAGTGGGAAATCAATAAACAATTGCAAAAGCAAACAAAAAAGACAGGGTAGTAATGAGAAGCCCCGGCCCCTGTGGCTGTGCTCTTAGGATGCGCAGATGCAAACCATGGGCTGCATAATTATTGAGAGAGATTTCTCAGGAGAAATAGAAGCTTGGCATGACCGTAAGAGCTGAGAAGTACTTGGGAAGGAGAAGGGAAATGGGTATTCTTGAAGAGAGACTGGGTATGCCAGCGTGACAGTGGAAAATGGATGTGCCAGGTTTCCATTTCTGTAACAAATACCTGATGTAATTCACTTTTTTCTTTTTTTATGATACAGGGTCTCACTGGGAAGCTCAGGTTTATAGTGATCCTCCTATCTCAGCTTCCCCAGTGCTGGGATTACAGGTGTGAGCCATCAGGCCCAGTTCTGGAGTCAGCACAATGCACCTGGATCTGAAGCCTGCACAGAATGTGGTACCAGGGATCGAACTCAGGACCTTGTGCTTGCCACACAGATGCTTGTGCCACTGGGCTATCTTCTCAGTCCCATAATTCATTTCTAAAGACAAAAACCTTATTCTGGCTCTCAGTTTCAGAGGTTGGGGTCCATGATCAGGCAGACCCATCCCTCTAGGCCTTGCTGGGGACACCCATCATCGCGGGGTGCTTGGTGGAACAAAGCCTCATGGCCACAGCTCAAAAAAGAAAGACAGCAAGAGCCCTGGGCCTCACCATCTCTGCCAAGGGCACGGCCTCTATGACCAGAAGATCCCTCTCTAGGCCCCACCAGATGGCCCCAAGGTCTGAGACCAAGCCCTACAACATCAGGCTTGGGTGGGGGCACTCTAGATCCAAAGCACAGCCGTAGGAAAGGATAGCACTTTAGCTGGACAGCTGAACTCATGCAGAAAGCACTGCGAAGATAGAGCCCAGGGCCGCGCCAGGTGGTGCGTGTAGCCTTGAGTCTGCAGGCAGGTGAAGACGGGGATGTGCTCACCCCAAGCAGCTGCTCCAGGCATTTCTTTCTAAGCAGCTATCCTCACCCTTTCCGGTGTTACATTGCAGATGTCATCCACTGTGCAGTCAGAAAACTCAGGTGTCTATCCAAGTCCCCTGCTCTAGCCGAATGCTGCTGGGACGTGTTACTGAAGCTAAGCTCGAGGTCTTTAAGAACAGCTAGCTCCCTAAATGAGGACCCTGCCAGCTCCAGGGCCTTCTCCTTGCACTTCAGGATCTATGAATGCCATGCATTTCCTCTTCCCACCCACAGGAACTGATTCAGAGATGGCACCTGACTCCAGGTGGCCAGTTGGGGACCTTCTCGGCTTGGCAGCAACACAGCGATGCTGGTCTACAGTTGCCATTAAGTGGAGGAGGGTTCTGCCAAAGAAGGGAGCCTAGATCCTAGAATCACACTGTGTTAATCTGGGTGTTGTTGCCACAATAAAACACCTGGGGCTGGTTATTTTGCACAGAATGTAGATTTATTTAGGTCCTGGTTCTGGTGGTCTGAGAGCATGAGGCTGGCATGTGTCACATTCTGGTGAGGGCTTCCCGACTCCATCCCAACATGGCAGTAGCACATGTGAGCCCGCAGAGAAGGAAAACCACAGTGGTTGGAGGCTGGCTCTCTCAGCCAGCTCTCCAGAGAGCTAAACTGTCCTGAGCGAATCTTGTTCGTCCCTTTCCAGAGTGGAGCCCCCAGGACCTATTCATCATCCTCTTGAGAACCCCAACCCTTCATACTATGACAAGGAGAATTAGGCCTCCTTGGGAATTGATGGGATAAACGGTGTTCAAACCACACAGAACACCATCCACACAACTCGCAGGAAGCGGAAGTTGCTGTTGGCCTCTCCTCATCCGGCTCACTTAGATTTGTTTGCTCTTCTGGGCTTTGTTTGGAATGATCTTACAGTAGCTGAATGCTTTTGTCTTTGCTTTAAAAAATTTTTTTTCATTGTATTTGGTTGCTACAGGATCTAACAGCTGGGACTCACGGTGATCCTCCTGTTTTTAGCCTCCCCAGCACTGGAATTACAGGTGTACACCACCATACCCAGACCCTGTGGCCAGCCAGCGCAGCCCACCCTGGAGGCAGGGCTGGTGCAGTATGTGGTGCCTGCATTGAACTGTGGTCCCTGAGTTTGCCTAAACTTGCTAAGCAGATGCTTTAGTCCTCTGAGCTATCTTACAGGCTTGCTTTTTAAAAAATGTTTAAAAGATAATAAAAAAAGTAAAGCATAAAGAAAAACAGAAACTACAAATTTCATGAAACAAAATAATAGGAATTCAACAGTGGTTGCTGTATTGCACAGTGCTCCTCCACACTAGTAGTTTAGATTACCATATATAAGCTATAGGCTCCCCCCTCACTGCTTCCCTGCCTGCACTGCCAGAGTCCCACACCCTCTTCACCCTGCCCACCAGCATGGTACTGACACAGCCCTGCTGTCTGCCAGTGTCGTCTGGGCCGCTGTCCTCCATGTGACCTCCACACCCCGCAGTGCTCAGGCTTGTGTGTCCTGCAATGCCCTCTCTTCCACTCACTTTATCAAAAGACATCTGATCTTTTCGGTCCAGTGACCAGGCATGCAAGTCACAGCACACATGCTTCCAAAAAAAAAAAAGAAGAACTAAAATTTAAATTGCTTTAGTTGATAAAGATTCATGACCTGACATGAATGCTTCATCATACACCATTAAAAAGATTTCCCAGCCGGGTGTGGCAGCACGGATCTGCAATCCCAGCACTCTGGGAAGTTGAGGCAGGAGGATCAAAAGCTCAAGCCTCACCTAGGAAATTTATGATTTCACAAAATCTTAAAATAAAAAATAAATATGGTCTGGGGATGTCAGGCAGTGAAAAAGGCCTAAATTCAATTCTTATAGCACAATAAATAAATAAAGTTCAAAGATATTTTTCTAAAAGTCATGTGTGTATATTGTCAGCATTGGTTAATGGCTTAGGAAGACTTAAAGGTCATGAAATTAAACATTTTGATTCCAAGATGTGGACCATGAAATCTTTTACTTAAACTTAAACCGCTTTAAAAACGAGGCTTTCTCTTTGCAGAGAACCACCCTGCAAATTTGTGTTTACAGAAAGCACTACAAAAGGAGACCCAATACCACTCTGTAGGAGAAGACGTTTTCCCTCTGCTTTCACACCACAACTAAAGCAGAATATTTTGTGGCTCCCAAATTTGTGAATTCTGCCCACTGGCAAAGAAGCAAGCGAGTCTCCAGGGGACACAGGCAGGATGTCCTCTACTTCAGCTCAGTTCTGACGCCATGAACCTGAGGCAGCAGCTGGTCACACAGGCTAAGAGCGCAGTCCCATGACACCAAGCCCACCCCAGGGCTAACCTCAAGTACTAGGTCGTGACCTAGACTTCTGGCCTATGGGCTACACGTTTGTGTTCCTACTACCCTTCTCTGATTGGACTAATTGTCAGAGCAGCTCACAGAACTCAGGAAGGCGCAAACGTTTGTTGGCTCCTTGTAGAGGACGTTATAAAGGACACTGACAAACATTCAGCACAGACATGCCCGGGGCCTGGGGGATGGGAAAGGGTGCAAGGATTCCACCTTCCACAGCTGTCCGGGTCTCCTGGGAGCCTACACCTTTCTACATAACTGAAGGCTTTCCACAGACAGCCCTTTTTGGCAGTTTTACGCAGGTCTCATGGTGTGGGCACATTTGATGAATTCATGGGTCAGTTTAACCTGCCTCTCTTCTCCCTGCTCTGGAGGTTAGGAGATGGCGCAAGAGTCCCGTCCTTGGAACCTCCCTTGGTCTCACTGAACCAGCTGCAGCCTGAAGCTCTCAACACAGCAGCACAGCACAGAATGACACCTATTCAGAAGAGTCCATGGATTTTAGGACTTGTGTGTCAGAAACATGTGCGAGATGAAGTGTGTGCTCCATGATAACACTTCTCAGCCACTCCAGGAAGAAGCCATTGCCTGCGTCCTCCCTCACCGCTTCCTTCCTACCAGAGGATGGAAATCACTGTGCTCAGATGAAAGCTCAGCTTGCTCAGCCCCTGGGCCAAAGGTGCCAACCAAGGCAAGCAGCGATGAGCGGGGCATCCTGGCACCCATCTCCAAGGAGGCTGGCTCAGCTGAGCAGGACTTTCAGCCCTCCCTCCCTCGCTCTCTTGCTCCTTCCTTTCCAGAACCTAGATCTTAGAGCCACAGCAGCCACCCTGCAGCCAGAGAACTGGGCAAGGAGCCCCACTGGCTGTGAGGGGAAGGAAGGCTGGAGAAGATGTCCCGGCTGGGGTCACTGTTCAGCTATGCTGCCTGGGGTATGTGTCTGTAGATTTTGTTTTAAGGAAAGGACAAGTAAACACTCCAATGACTGTGTTAGCGAAAGAAGAAACTACTCTGACGCTCTTTTTGCTAGCGCTGGACCTCAGCACTAACTGAGCCGTGACCTGGGAACAGGGCTAGCGGGGGAGGGGCTTAGTTTCCTTCTCTGTAATGACGGAGTCCTGCAAAGACCATTAAAGGTCCCTTCATCTCGGAAACACTGCAATTCTAAGACTCCATGTGCATGCAGAGAATGTGCCCAAGGCTTCCTGCGCAGTCTTCCATCTTGGGGGAGATCTGGGTGCATGTGAACCCTCAGGCAGGAGGCGAATGACCCTGCGTGTAGCTATGGTGCGACTCAGCAGTTGGACCCCTAGGTGCACACCTGTGGACAGGAAGGCCCGTGTGCACGCACACAGAAACTTCATACATGGACTTTCGGGGCAGCACTGTGCTCCACAGCCACGGGGAAGAGGCAGCCCAAGCCCCTACTCAGGGATGAGCAGGCAGTGAAACGTTCTCTGCCATACAGTGGCATAATTATCAACTACCGGAAGGATGGAGGACTGATGCCTGCTCCAGTGTGGGTGACCCTTGAAGACCTTAAGCTACCAACCAACGAGCCAGACCCAAGAGACCACAGACAACATGAGTCCAATGGGAAGAACTCAGAGACAGGATTGGCAATGGCCTGGGAGAGAGAAGAGAGGGAGGAAACGATGGCCCATAGGATGGGGCTTCCTGCTTGGGGTATAAAAATCATCGTGGCAGTGGCCTCACAGCTCTGCGGATGCAATAAAGCACCCCAACCTGTACTCTTTTTAAGTGGAGAATTTTGATGGTACGTGAGTTATACTTCAGTTTCAAAGAAAAAGTGGAAGTGGCGATGGGACACTTTTCAGTGGAAGCAACTGCACCAAAGTCAGTTTTCTTAGTTGGGGAGAAGAAAAAGCTGGGGAATGTGGCGGGGATTCAGAACAAGGTGTTTATGAGTCTGTTTTCAAGTGAATGGGTCTGCTTTGAGGCACATTTAGAAGATTGTGACCTCGAAGGAGGACTTCCGTTACACACGGGAGGAAATGGACATTAGATGTGCCACTGGCCTCGTCTAGGACGCAAGTCTCATCGTAACTACAGTAAGGCAGTGAGAGCGTGGAGTGCCAGCTTGCACTCACTTCCCGCTCGCTTTCATGATAACTACTCCAGCAGGATGTTCCTCCTGCCTCCATAGCTGTATTACACCTGTGTGTGTGTGTGTGTGTGTATGTGTGTGTGTGTGTGTATGTGTGTGTGTGTGTGTGCAATATTAACTCCAGAGCACTCAGTGGCACCCTATAGTGACCCCACTTAAAGCAGAAGACTGAACACTGCTTGAGCTCAACTCACCTACAGAGACTGAGTGCGGACCAAGACGTGCTTCGATTTTCCCGCCAAGCCAGAAAACTCATCCCTCCCTGACTCACGGGTGCTGCGTGCCTTTGTATATGATAGGGTCTAAGCAATGTGGCCATCCAGAAAAGAGCTCTGCTTCTAAGATCGGGATTGTATAAAGGGCCTTGGGGTTTTTGAGGTCTCTGACCCTCCACTTCCCTACTTACATACCAAGCAGACAAAAACGGCTTCTCAAGGTAACTTACTTCGGATTGCTATTAATCGAACACACTTCTGGTGACAAAATGCAAAATTGATCATGGTCTCAGATCTTCTCCTGGGCTGAGGGAGAGGTGGCCACCAATTTCAAGCCCACAGTGAAGTTACAGTTCTTGCTTCCACTCCTAAAGTGACCACTTGGTGCCCGCCCGCTCCTCCTGAACTCGAATCTCTGAATCCTCCAGTAGGGATTGCAGTCTGGGTTCTGTGTTTGCCTGAAAGTGACAGCCCTCTTCTGGACACATCAGGCAGGGACAGGATATGGGTGAAGGCTGTGAGAGCACACATCACCACCGCCACCAAGCCCCAGCACGCCATGGTTACACGGGAGCTGCCGTTTCTAGGCACCTGGGCACCTGCCTGGTTTTGAACACAACTTCCCATATGCATTTAAGCCTGTACTGCGTTAGGTCCCAGGGCATCTGTCTCAGTGGTCAGTTTGGTACCTGCTGCTCCAATCCTGCCAAAATAAGCTCTGGCAGAGTGCAGAGGCCAGCAGGCAGGCTGGCTGGCACCTATCCGTCCTCCTTGCCCAAGGTGGGAGGAAGAAGCATGCTTCTAGTATGCCAGGAGGTGCTTGGCGGCAGCTCCTTGCTCCCCTGAGGTTGGACAGGCTACAGGCAAGGCCCAGCCCAGGACAGCGCAGGAGGCCTGGGCAGTGGCCCCAGTGCTCGAGGCACTGACAGCCAGTCACCTTCCAGCAAGGCAGTTGGAGGCCTTACAGCAGCTCAGCAAGGACAGCACCTGCCAGGTGGCTACTGAATGTGGGAAGCTGGAGCTGCGGTCGCCCTCCCAGGCTCCAGGCAAGGTCTGCAATAGGCATGTGAGGAGCACAGGCGGCTCGTGCCCCGGGTGGGGGCTAGATGGCAGAGCCAGCGGAGTTCCACGTTGTTTAGACGGGTTCGGCTCACACTTTTCTTGGAACTGTTTCCAAATACACTTCAGCCTCTTTTAAAATGAAAATCTTTCATCTACATTCATCTTTCTTTCAAGCAATATAATGTTGCAAGAGAAAATAAATGTAAAGTTGGATTTTTTTTTTCTCCATATTTGTTGTTACTTTTCTTTTCTTTATTATTATTATGACCGGCTCAGGCTACCCTGGGGGTGGAGCTGGCTTAGCATGTGGTGCTGGAGATTGAACTGCGTTCCCTGAGGCCACCTAAGCTTTCCTAAGCAGGCGCTTTAGACCACTGAGCCATCCCACACCTAAAGTTGGATTTATAAGTCATATGTTTTTTAAAATTTTGAGTTTGTATAAATACTAGAAAAATCTTAAACCTGGTTTTCTGTGGTCCTTTTCTTCTTATAGGAGTAAGTATAGTTTATACATTTATTACTGGCATTTCTCTTTTCACAAGAAAATGGCCCAATTAAACCAGAGTATTAGCATTATCTTGACAAAAAATTCTTCCCATACAAGTATTTTTAGTGAAAATTCAAGGACCCCTTGCAGTCCCATATTTTCCTAGTGGTTGAGTTCAGTTCTGAATTTATAATTCTGCAGTAACTTAAATGAGGTTACTTAAGCACAAAGTTTGTAATATAGTATAGGCATGACTCCAGGGGGGTGGAAATTTGTAGGAAACGAACTTACTGTTTATAACTCTCTGTTCCCAACTACAGGTAATTTCACCAACTTAAAAGGCACAGAACACAACCCCAGGCAGAATCCCATTTGTAGCAGAATCCCATGTTCACATGATAGGCGGTGCTTCTGTGTACAACGATGCATACACAAAACTACCCACCGTGGCAACAGAAGTGGAAGCCTAAAGAACCCAGATGTCCACAGGTGAGGAACTGGCTAAGAGAACTACATAACGGATGCTTTGTGTCCATGCCAGGAGGGAGATGCTTCTCCAAGATACACCTCGGGCTGGTGTGTAGCTCCTTAGTGGAGAGGTGCAAGGCCTTCGAGCACTTACACACTCACACCCACACACTACAGTTGAGTAAAGACGGGTATAGAGCAGCATGAGGGGAAGACAGATGAGGAATAAACTAGAAAAAATTTAAAATGCATGCAGTATCTCTGCAAGAATGTAAGGCAACACGACAGGAGGAAAACTCTCAGGAAACTCAAGAAGGTAAACTAGAATCATGTCCTGTATGCATGTAGGAATTATTCAAAAACTTGAAGCTGGATTTGGGGGTGCATATGCAACCCCAGCACTCTGGGAAGGGGGGTTGAGAGGGAGCAAGACAGCAAGGTAATGAGACATGGTCTCTAAACATTTCTTTTAAAGGGGCCTACAAAAATAAAATAAAATAAAGGAGCCTACAGGTACAGCCCAGTGTGACGGCAGGTTTAATCTCTTACTAAAAACACCCAGAACCCCCCATCCCACACCCCCCCCCCCAAAGACTTCACACATTTAAGTAGGTTCTCTTTCAACTAATAAAATATCTACTTACACCCAGTTTAAGGTTCAGGTGGCTGCTCCTATTAATTTGCTAAGACCGTCACTGGTTTAATGTTCACCACACCCCAGGAGGAGCTTAGACTCCCCGCGTCCCCTTTCTAATGGGAAGAAAGGTTAAGGACCTGTGTTCATTCACCAAGTTACATTCCAGTCGATAATAAAGAACTTAACCCAGAGAAAAAGGCAAAGAAAGGAGGACACCATTAAGACACAAACGTTTATGTGATTTCAGTCATTACAACAGTAGTTCGGAAGTATCTCAAATGTTACATCAATGTTACAAAAGAGAAAACAAAGTGACAGGCAACAGGGACGGGCACCACGAGCGGCGCACACACCCACGGCAGACCATGCTTGCTCCTTCAAAGCCAGGGATTCACAGCGAGCCCCCCACCCCCGCCTCCTTCTCGGCTTTCCCTAACCTGCGTGCGGGGCTCAGGCCTCGTCCTCGCCCTCCTCCTCCTCGAACTCCCCCTGTTCATCAGCCGTGGCGTCCTGGTACTGCTGGTACTCAGACACCAGGTCGTTCATGTTGCTCTCAGCCTCGGTGAACTCCATCTCGTCCATGCCCTCGCCCGTGTACCAGTGCAGGAAGGCCTTGCGCCGGAACATGGCCGTGAACTGCTCCGAGATGCGCTTGAACAGCTCCTGGATGGCCGTGCTGTTGCCGATGAAGGTGGCTGACATCTTGAGGCCTCGCGGCGGGATGTCGCACACGGCCGTCTTCACATTGTTGGGGATCCACTCCACGAAGTAGCTGCTGTTCTTGTTCTGCACGTTGAGCATCTGCTCGTCCACCTCCTTCATGGACATGCGGCCGCGGAAGATGGCAGCCACCGTGAGGTAGCGGCCGTGGCGCGGGTCGCAGGCCGCCATCATGTTCTTGGAGTCGAACATCTGCTGGGTGAGCTCGGGCACCGTCAGGGCGCGGTACTGCTGGCTGCCCCGACTGGTGAGGGGTGCGAAGCCGGGCATGAAGAAGTGCAGGCGCGGGAAGGGCACCATGTTCACGGCCAGCTTGCGCAGGTCGGCATTCAGCTGGCCCGGGAAACGCAAGCAGGTGGTCACCCCGCTCATAGTGGCCGACACCAGGTGGTTGAGGTCACCATAGGTGGGTGTGGTTAGCTTGAGGGTGCGGAAGCAGATGTCATATAGGGCCTCATTATCGATGCAGTAGGTCTCATCTGTGTTCTCCACCAGCTGGTGCACCGAGAGGGTGGCATTGTAGGGCTCCACCACGGTGTCGGACACCTTGGGAGAGGGCATGACGCTGAAGGTGTTCATGATGCGGTCGGGGTACTCCTCACGAATCTTGCTGATGAGCAGGGTGCCCATGCCCGATCCAGTGCCGCCCCCCAGCGAGTGTGTCAGCTGGAAGCCCTGGAGACAGTCACAGCTTTCGGACTCCTTCCTCACCACATCCAGGACCGAGTCCACCAGCTCGGCGCCCTCTGTGTAGTGGCCCTTGGCCCAGTTGTTCCCGGCACCACTCTGGCCTGCAGAGAGAAAATTCGTCAGTTGCTCATGATTGTGTTAAATTTCCTTCCACCTTAACCCCCTTAATAAGGCTATCAGTGCCCAGATAAAATTCTACCTGGTTGTCACCAAACATTGGGTTGTTACAGATGTGCTCATGCATGTACTTGTAAGTAAAGAAGCTTAGAACTCCTGGCCACCAGGAGCTGAAAGGAAAGCCTGGCATTTTTCAAGCCCGCCTGGAAGCTCAGTTGCATACAACTGGAAGGTCTTCATTCTTGCCCTCAGGCAGTCACCCTCTTCCAGCCCAAGCAAGGACCTCCTCCTAAGATTAGCGGAGCCTTGCACTCACCAAACACGAAGTTGTCTGGTCTGAAGATCTGCCCGAAGGGTCCAGACCTGACCGAGTCCATTGTGCCAGGTTCCAGGTCCACCAGAATGGCCCGCGGTACATATTTGTTACCTGCAGGGAAGGAGAACTACCTCAGACCCGCAGGCAGGCAGACCGCTCGGGAGAGAGGGGCTTGGTCCCGCCTTTGCCTTTCTTCTTGGAGGCAGCGACATAGTCCCCAAACAAAGGAAATCACAGGAAGGCCGGGTTGGAGAGAGCTTGCGGAGTACAGGGGAGGCTATCCCAGTGTGCCGGTGTGGAAACTGGCCCCAGGGAAGGGGGGAGGAGCTAAAGGAATGGGGCTGGGAGGCAAAGGCAATTACCAGTGGCTTCGTTGTAGTACACATTGATTCTTTCCAGCTGTAAATCACTGTCTCCATGGTAACTGCCAGTGGGGTCGATACCATGTTCATCACTGATGACTTCCCAAAACTGAGACAGAAAAAGGTTATTTAGCCGCGAACTGCTTCAGGGGCGCCGCAGTTCATAAGGATCCGCCCCCCCTCCCCCCCCTGCCCCGTGCAATTCAGACAACCCAACATTTCAGGTGCCTTCAAGGTCGGCGTGACCTCGGCTTGGAAACTGCAGGGTCAGAAAGTGGAAACTGGGCGTTTCCCAGACGAACAGCTGCAGGCGGGGAAGTTGGGGTCGTAGGGGGTTGGGCCAAGCCAAAGCCTGGGACTGCGGACGAGCAGCCCTCAGGATCACGGGCTGCGCTCAGCACGCGGCATACTCCTGCTCCCCGCCCCCGTGTCCAGTCTGCAGGGAGGGGCGGGTGGCGCCGGACGGGGTTTAGATTCGAAGCACGTCCAGCGGCCGAGAGACAATCGCTCTCCTCTTCTGCCGCAGCTCAGCTCGGTCTCAAGCGAGGGCAATCAATTCTTCTATCCCCGTCCCTCCCCACCTCGGCGCGCACAGCCACCTGAGCGCCTGGTCAAGACCCCAACCGTGAAGAAAGGGGCCAAGGGCCGGGCGGGATTGCAAAAGGGTTTCAGCAACAATGCGTGAGACACTCCCTCCCCGGGAGCCGCCCCACGCCCATCCGCCCCTCAGCTGCTCAGAGCGATCCAGACGGCCCGTACTTGACGAGCGTCGCCTGCCCAGCGCCGCGTCGCGCCTAGGACCCGCACAGGACCTCGAGGGGCGCCCGGCTCGACCCCCCCTCACCCCCCCCGCCCGGAAGGCGTGCCCACCTTGGCCCCGATCTGATTGCCGCACTGGCCCGCCTGGATGTGCACGATCTCGCGCATGGTGCCTCGCTCGAGTCTCCCTGGCTCGGGTCTCCGTTCCTGAGTCTGTCTGTCCTTCCCTCCACGCTCACCACAAGATGGCCTGGCTCGGGCTCGGGGACCGAAGGGCTGAGAGCGCCGGGCCCGAGGGCCAGGGTTTTTATGGAGAGAGGGAGGGGCGCACAGTGCAGGCCGCGCCCCCAGCCCAAGCCCCCGAGTCCCCAGC
>PVKN010029641.1:0-12943 GCA_004027915.1 Capromys pilorides
TATTAATTCATGCATTTCCTTTTTTACTTTAGATGTTATCTTTGCTCTGAGTTCCTCTATATGTTTCTGCCCTTGTCTATCTACCTCAGATGCTACCAATTCAGAGATTTCAGCTGCCTGATCCGTTTTCTACAATGGTATTGTCTCCTGTATTTGTTCTGGGTGGACTCAGGACCTGAAATTGCATCTTGCTCCTTCTCTTTATCATTTTGTATGAACTCTGCACTTTGGTGAAGTTATGCTGTTAGTGCCTATCGAACTTTGTGTCTGGATCCACCAGTCTTGATCCCTTCCAGATGTGCCTGGCTAGGTCTGGCTGCTGTGCTCAGCTTTTTCCTGCCGCAACTGGATGCAGGCTGGGATGGTCAGTGTGAGATGGCAGGGTCAGAGTTCTGGTGGCTGGTGGCGCTGGGGCGCAAGCCAGAGGAGAGGTCCTGCTTGAGTGCAGGCCCGAGTCTGTCAGTGTGGGCGGGCGGGGGCCAGGTTCTGGTGGCTGGTGCGCAGGCATGCACACTGGCGGCAAGGTCCCAGGTGTAGGCCCTGACAGTCAGTGTGGGTGAGCCTTGATCCTTCTTGTGTCACAAGGAATAATAGTCTCAGATGTGGTGACTCAGTCTGCTCTGGGGAGCAGAGCTGGTGCGGCATGTGCCTGGGATTGAACCACAGTTCCTGTAGTTGCCTAAGCTTCCTAAGCAGACTCTTTAGACCGCCGAGCTATCTCGTTGGCCTGTCACAACTTTAGTAGCTCCTTGTACTGCCAAAGAGAGGCAACGGTACTCAAGAGAGCTACTCAGGCTCTCAAAATTTTCCCCAGATTTCCGTGACTGAGAAGATACCTATAAGCCTGTGAAATCCTCGTTGGCTACAAGAACACACAGGCCCATGTGGAGGCCCGAAAGAGCTTCCTGGGCGAGAGGGGTCCAGAGTACATAGCTGCCAGTCACAGCTCAAGTTGGGCTGAAGTCCCATTTTCCGCTGTGTGCTGTGCTGTTTTTCAGAGAGCAGAACAGTGTGGTGGCATTTGTCTCCTGCAGTGCAGTCCACGGAGTCCTTCACCTACACATGACAGCATTTATGGTTTGCCTTTGGGATGGGGTTTAATGTGCTCTGGTCAGGTTAAGTTATAGAAATTCAGGATTTCAGTAGCTTCACACCACGTTGACTGCTCAGCTGGGCGTGCAGCCCTATAATTTCTCCATTCTCTGGGCTCTTTGTTAGCACCCTAATTTCAGGTGTACTCTGTTTTCAGGGTGTTTAGTCTGTTCCTCGGTTGGCCCCCTTCTGTTATGGTTTGTGTGTAGTTGTGTCCCCAGAGCCTCGTGTAGCTGTTGAGGTGCAGTTCTACGGTTTGTGATCAACTCAGGATCCACTGGGAGTATGGGTCTGAGGACTGCTGGGCCTGTGGGTCTGAGGGCTCCACCCAGCCTGAGGCCGATGGCCTGAGTGTAGTGTAAGAGAAACAGAGTGGGACTCGCTCTCAGCTGCCTCCGTAGCCATTGTTGCTGCTACTCCTCCCTTAGGCCCTCTGCTCTTTGCTGCCGCCATGAACGGCTGCCCTCTGCCATGTGACACCGGAGTGCCTGGGAGCCAGCCGAGTACTGACTGAAACCTTCGTTAACTGTGAGCTGCATAAACCTTTCCTTCCCTCAGTGTGGGTGTCCCGTATTTGTCCCAGCAATGAGAGAAGAGTGCCTGAGACACCTTCCCTCTGGACTGACAGGTTTCCGTGTTCCGTCAGTTCCTCCTGGTCGCTCTCTCTTCTGCAGGGTCAGCCACCTCTGAGCAAAGCCACCTGCACTATGTCGAGTTCTAGGGTGACCTCCTGTGGTGTTGGGCACGAGGTTCTCTCCTGCTCTCTTCCCACCCAGGACATGTGGTGGCGCTTGCCTGTGGGGGCATCTGGCATGGGCAGCGGTTGTGGGGGAGGCTGGCGAGGCTCCCCAAGGATGCAGGGAATGCAGACACCATGAGAACCATGCCCCGAGGGTGACTGGCCAGTCACAAGCAGAAGCGCCCCACCCCAGCGCTGCAGTCCCGGGGCGGGCTCCGGCCTGGTGCTCTGACATCAGCCTCATGACTCGGTGAGCCGAGCTGCTGAGCAGGTGAGGGTGTGCTCTGCAAAAGCAGAGCCTTCCGGGCCACCTCCAGTTGAGAGCCAGCCTTACTGAACCAGAAGCACGTTTCTCGAATCTTCTTTCAGGACTCCCTAATCTTTGCTCTTACATTCCCTAATCCTGATGGAGCTAATGATTCTTAGAGGAATTTATATGATGAGCATTTATGTAATAAATTTCAGGATAACAACACAGGCCTCAAGGAGGCTCCGTGACAGCCTGTAAAAAGGCTGCAGGGCCTTGCGCAGTGTCCCTGCATTCAGATAATTACTCGATGTGAAGCGAACTTCACGAAAGGTGTGTTGCCGGCATCCCAATTAAGGCGTCCATCTGCTTCTGTTTTTGAATTAAATTTTGCCTGTGGCAGCATGCTGTACAGTAAATGTCCCTTTTTGGCTCATTCTGTTTTATGTGATTGACAGGTTTTTGTTTTTAGTTCAGCACATGCATAATGAGAGTGAGTAAATAGAGAGGGGATGTGATGGTGGGCTGTATGGAGGGGGATGCCGTTAGGGGTGCTCCTTGAATACCTGACTTGTGCAGCCCAAGTGGAGGGGGGAGAGGGAAAGAGGGGGAGAGAGAGGGAGGGAAAGTGGGAGAAAGACAGACAGAGGGAGGGAGAAGGAGACAGAGAGAGAGGGAGAGAAACTGAGATGGAGGGAGAGACTGAGAGAGACAGAGTGAGAGAAGAGAGAGGGAGGGAGAGTGGGAGACAGACATACAGAGAGAGGGCGAGGGGGACAGAGAGGGAGAGAGGGAGTCAGACAGACAGACAGAGACAGAGAGAGAGAGAGAGACAGAGGGGGAGAAGGAGACAGAGAGACAGAGAGAGAGAAGGGGAAGGGACAGAGGGGGAGGGAGATAGAGAGATAAAGAAAGCCAGACAGAGATACAGAGAGACAGAGAATGAGAAGGATACAGAGAGAGACAGAGAGGGGGGAAGGGAGAGAGAGAGGGAGGGAGAGAGAGAGAGAGAGAGAGAGAGAGAGAGAGATTACACTTCTATCCCGTGCATTTCTTCTCCCTCCAGCTGTGCAAGCCTCAGCCCCTCCCATCAGAATGTTGGCCTCACCCTGCTGTGTCAGGCTCAGTGTAGGCAACCGAGGGCCACACGCACAGTGATGTTACGGCCTCACGAGCAGCTCCACAGCCACGTGACTTCACACTAGACTGCGTGTAAAAGATCTGAGTGTGCATGGGCTTCACACTGTTTCTTTCCTGCCACTCTCTTCCCCCACATCTTCACAGAAGCCTGCAGCCTCTGTCCTGCCTCACCCTCCCCCACCGCAGGTCCTTCTGGCATGTGAGGAGATATGAGCAGAGGAGACTCACCATCAGGTACGAGGCTGAGGGAAGAACAGAGGAGACTGCCCAGGGGCTCCTTTCCTCATTGCCAGTTTAATTTTTAACACAGGCCGAATGTCCCTAAAACAGAAATTCAAAGTCCATAACTGCTAAGGCTGTGTCCAGGTGACCGCACAGCCCCATGCAGCCATGGGTGCAGCTTCTAGATTGTATGACTAACCCATGATCCAATGCGCGTGTGAGTGCTACGCCCACCCTGGGGTGCATAGTCTGCATGCAGTGTCGGGAAGGGAGGCGGGCTTGCTGGCTGCTGCTGCCGTTGCTCCTCCCTCTGCACTCTGCTGGTTTCCGCCTCCATGAACTGCTGCCCTCTTCCATGTGCTGCTCTGCCTTGGAGCCAGCTGAGTATGGACTAGAACTTCCACTAACTGTTTTCTAAATAAACCTTTATTTCTTTAATTTTGGGAGTTGGGTATTTTGTCCCAGCAATGAGAGAAAAGTAACAGATAATAATGCTCCAAAATTCAACCATGTAATAAAACCTCCACTTCATGAAACTTTGTTTCGTGCACAAATTGATAAAACTGGCCTCTCAAATTACCTCAGGCTATGTATAAAGTGTACAAGAAACATAAATATATTTTGTGCTTAGACTTAGTTTGGTCCCCAAGGTATCTCAGCACCTGCATACAAATGTATCAAAATTTGAAAACACCAGGAACTTCAACCGCTCTGGTCCCAAGTATTTTAGGAAAGGGACACTCAACCTACCGTCAAATGATTTTATTGTCAGATTTTCCACCTATGTAATTTCATAACCCTGCTCAGCATTATCCAAAAATATAACTTAGCTTAAGTAGGAAAATTTAATTAGCTTTGTCAAGAAATGGAAGTCAGGTTGGCATTTTTACTGGTTCTGTGTGCAGTCGAATCTGAGATGGTTCCAGAAAATAGAGCAGAATGATTAGGATAGGAATTTGGGGGCACTGACCTTCGTGATGTGTGTGGCTGGCGGGTGAGGAGCAACTTACTTCCAGAGGCCTCAGGAGCCAGAGCATCCTGGGAAAAAGCCAAGGATGATGGGAGTTGAGGGCAGCACCGGGCAGCTTGCCAGGGTACGTGCAGTCCCATGTAGTGCATAAATATAAACAGTGTTGTGGCTGATGGTGGTTCTCAGCATTAGCCTCCTCCCCTCCAGCTTTGGAAAACTCTAGTGTGGCCCAAGAATCTACGTTTTAAATGCATCAGAGGTCAGTTACCCCTGCTGGTCTCACTCTGAGAGTGGACTGCTTGACAGTACTTGTGGCTCTACGGCCCTTGTGACCCTTGCAGCTCTTGGTAGACATTGTGCTGCTGTTTTCCACATATTTCCAAATTTCCTATAAGGATTCTAACAATATTCCATGAAGTTAGTCTGTTAGCAAAATGCACCAGGTATCAACAGTAACATAACGTGATGTTAATGACGGCTGTTCTATTTCTCCATTTCATTGTATTTCAGACTCAAAGCAACAAAGGAAACAGACACATATATGTCTCTACATAATCATAAATTTGTTTGAAAACCTCAAGAAAGGTTGTTAGACTTAAGATATAGAGAGAAGGGATGCCAAGTGTATTAGTTCAGAGAATTCAGAGTGTCCCCTGCTTGTGACTCTCTGTGACCTAAGTTATAGACATGCCAGATAGAAAATGGTCACCCTTCTCTAACTGGGAATCAGAGCACAGGGCGTCCAGCCCCAGACACCTGAAGGCTTCTTTTCCTTTCCTTTTTCTGTCCCCTAGAGGAGGGGTGATGGGATAGCCCAATGCCCTTGGTGCTCCTGGGGTCCCTTTCAATGTGGAGTCTACACCCCATGGCCAAACTCCAATTTCCCAGTCACCAAGAAGCAAGGTTCCAAGGAGCAGGAATGAGTAGAGGGGGACTTCAGCTTTGCCGTTAAGAAGTCCACGAAGTGCAGGGAAGCTATCGATGTTTGTCTCTTGACTTTGTGTTTTGCTATGATACTGAATTGGGTTCCTGACTCTAGGAGGTTTTGGGGGAATGTTTTCAAGGAAGTTGAAGGCCTCTATGGACAAAACTGCAGCACTCTGAAAAAGGAGATTGAGAAGGACATCACAAGATGGGAATATGTCCTTTGCTCTTGGGTGGGCACAACCAGTCTTTTAAAAATGGCCATATTTTCAAAAGTGAAATAGAATTTTAATGCCATCTCACTCAAAACAGCCACAACATTTCTCACAGAACTAGAGAAAACAATGCCAAAATTCAGATGGAATTGGAAGAGACCCAGAATAGTGAAAGCCACTCTGGGTCGCAAGAATGAGCAGGTGGCCTCACAGACCTGAACTTCCAGTTACATCACAAAGCCACAGTGACGGAAGCAGAATGGTACCGTCTCAGAAGCAGGCACGTGGCTCACTGGGATAGAACAGTGGAGGCAGACACAACCCCAAGCACACTCGGCTGTCTGGTCTTAGGCGAAGAGGCCAAGATGCATGACAGAGGAAAGCGAGCCCTTCATGATTGTCCCTGGGAACACTGGCTATCCGTATGCACAAGATTGAACGTAGACCCACATGTCTCACCACCTCTTGAATTTAAATCACAGTGGATCAAAAACCTAACTATCAAAACAGATACACTTAATCTGCTGGGAGATTATATGCACAGAACTCCTGAAGACACAGGAGCAGGTGAGGACTTGGTGAACAGAGCCCCAGTTGCCCGAGAAAACACACAGACAATCAACAAAGAGGACCAGGGCCCCTTCAAAAGCTTCCGCACAGCAGGAGGAAACAAGCAACGGAATGAAGAGACAACCTGTAGAGAGGGAGGAATCCGGCTCGCACAGGATACCTGATGCCCACAGTGAAGAGAGAAACAATCTTGCTCACGGTTTCAGGGCGTTCAATCCATGCTCAGCTGCTGCAGGGCAGCACCACCATGGCGGAAGGCAGTGGCAGGACCATGGTGGTGGGTACGTGGCAGAACACAGGCAAGAGCTTCCTGACAGGTGTGACCTACACACGCACACCTATGCAGCCCATTCCGCCATGTGGGACCCCCCAACAGCACCTTCTGCTCCAGACATTGGTAGGGGAGTCTTCCAATGAGCAAGCACCCAGAACCCGATCACTTCTCCAGGTGTCTCTCAGTCTGCTTAAGTCACCAGTTGTAGTTCACTAGCACAGTGACTAAGGACAGATGGTGAGGGGCTGGGGAGATAGCTCAGTAGGTAAGTGCTTGCCTGGCAAGTGCAAGGGACTGAGTTCAATCCCTGATTCCACAAAAAAAAAAAAAAAAAAAAAGAACAGATGCTGAGAGTTTATGGCACCTGTTTCCTTTTCTTTTAAGGTGTGGCTTCCAGAATGTGCCTCTGCAACTCACATTCTCCTGCCTGTCCCAGTTGTGTATTCTAATTGAGGCTGCATAGCACAGGGCCATCAGGGGACAGCCAGGGTACAGGGCCCCCCACGTGGGTGAGGTGCCTTGTTGAGAATTTGAATCACAAAATTGTAAATCTTTGCAGCTGCCACAAAACAGCTGAGGCAGGAAAATGAGAAGCCAGGATGGGGGTGGTGAGGTGGCCCCTGGGAGCGCAGGCCGCGGCGGGGAGCTGAGCCCCCCTGTTGCGATGTGCTCAGCCACCTCGTGAGTCATGGGAGAGCAGCCGGTGCACCACGGAGCCCCAGGACGCATGCACAGCCCACCTCGTGATGTCGGTGCCGGGCCCTGAGAAGGCTGGGCGCACACCCTGTGCTCACCCCCTCGCCCCAGCTCTCTGGCCAGTGCAGCCTCTGGGGCTTTTATGCTGCACCGAATGAGTCCAGCCTCTGCCCCAAAGAGAAGTGAAGACCTAACTCAGAAAGCTCACTGTAAACATTAGGGAATGGGGTACAAAGTGGGTACAAATCCACACGTGGCCAGTCCACCAAGAAGAGGACCTGCAGGAGGAACGCTGACGTTCCCTCATCTAGCTGTGCCCTGCGGAGACTGGTGTCAGCTGCTGGCTTGTATAACAGGATTTGGATGCGTGCCCAAGGATCCTACACCAGCAGCGCTAGTTCTCTAAAATCTAGAGGAATGTCAGTGCTCTCTCTGCTAAATAAAAACCACTGCTTATGCTTGACCAGGCAGCTTAGAGAAATGTTTGCCGGCCCTTCCAAATGCCAGCGCCACTGCCCGATTAGCATGGCTGAGAAGCTCACGTCAGGAGGTGTCTGCCTCGGAGCTGGGAACCAGCCCCTCAGAGTGGAAGGCTTGGCGCCTGCACTTTCCTCTCTTCCTTGAATGTCTTCAGGCCAAGATGTGGGCTTGTTGTCAAGTCCCGGTTAGTAGTTCTCCTTGGTGTCAGGGAGGCTTCTGTGAACCCCAGAGAGGCTAGGACATAAAACATCTTAAGGAGGCATTTTGATCATGGCTGGGGTGAGGTGTGCGGATGAGACCCAGATGTCTTGCCTGTCATCATGCCAGCTCTGGCACTGTGACCATGTGAAATCTCAGGGTGGCCTTGGGGGTGGGTGCGGAGAGTGCCAGCTGACCGGTGAGGAGGCCAGCAGCCCCTAGGCTGGCGGAACTCCCCAAGGCTGCCCAGCTGCAGGGAGCACTTGCAGCTTAGCCTGTTGCAGATGCGAGCTGGAGCCTCCAACTTCCTGTTGCGCTCTGGAAGGCACTCTGACTGCTGGTGGGGGCCCGGCAGGTGGCTGACCCACGGGGGCACCTGCTGCCGGTTCCTGGGGCTAAACGCCCAAATGCGCGCCTTCAAGTCCTGCAGTCAGCGAAGGCCGTTGTGAGCTCACAGGGCTCACACAGCCCTGATTTACAGGATGGCTAAGATTCTGGTCTTGGTGCCCAAGCCCAAGCCCAAGCCCAGCGTGGAGGGAGGAGAAGTTCCAGCCCTTCCCGTCCTCAGAGCCGATGTGCATAAGTCTGCCCTGTGGAGGCGACCTGGGCAGTGCCAGCCTTCACATGGTGAAACGCTGGGCCATGTTGGCTGGAGCCTGTCTCCATTGCCCTCTATTTCCTAAACTCAGAGCATGCTATTGGAAGCACAGAATGCCTTCTGAGGAGCTGGGGCCTTCCCAGCCTGCCCTGCCCTGTCCTGTAGGCATGGCATGACCTTCAAGATGGCAGCATGCGCGGAGCTCTGCCTGCAAGGCACGGTGGCTCCTCCCAACCCTGACCTGGTCATTCACGGGGAACCTGAGGAGCGGTGCATGGAACCTGTGATTCTGGGTGAGTCCTCACCTCCCTTGCAGCCATGGCAAAAGCAGAGGCACAGGGCTGTGACACTCAGGGGCAAACGTCTGAGCTCCGACGAGGCCCAGAAGGCTGGGGAGTGGGGTCCCGACAGGAGGTGGGCGTCCCAAGGTGGACAGGTCCTCAGCCACTGACTTCAGGGATGTTTGCTTTCACAGAGCTGGTGGGAGTCCCAGGCGGGTTGCTGGGGTTCTGAAAGTCCGAGGAGTCGCTGCACAGCAGCGGCCACGGTGGCTTCCTTGTCCTTCCCCCCTGCTCTCTGGAGAGTGGAGCCCTTCCTTGAGCTCCAATAAAGGAATCCAGGTGCGAGCGTGCATGCACAGTTCAATCCCAGAACCGTGGGACACAGGGCCAGGAGGATTGCAAGCTGAAGTTCAGCCTGGGAAAGCAATTCAGCAATTTCTGCCTCAAAGTAGACCATGAAGGGCTGGAGTTTAACTCTGTTGTGAAGGTGCTGGGTTTAGTTCATGACGTGGAGGAGGAGGAGAGGCAGAGAGCAAAGCCACCCTGAGAGAATCCGTCCAGGCTCTGCCCCACTGTGCTCACCAAGATCTCCCTGGCGAGCCCGGGAACACTATACTATGGCTGAGGATGAGAGAGGAACCAGTCCCCTGGGACTTAGTCTAAGCAATGGCGATAACCAAGTTATCCACTAGGGGGAGCCAGATGCATCCTCCGTTCTTGCGAATGCTCGGTGGCTATTAGAGCAGCTTTTGGGACCCATTGCAAAGTGTCCCTAAGACTTGTTAAAATAATGACTGCGGAGCTGGTGGGTGCATACAGCGTGTTTTTACTTAGATCACCAAGGTTCTGTCGTCTATTTATCTACCATCCACTCCATCTTCACGCATTCAAACATCAGACACCTTTCGAACGGGGAGAGTGTAATATTGGTAGGGAAGTGAGATTTATATTCCAGGGGATGTATGTTTATTCTGAACCTTGAGGCATCCATGGAGGAGAAAACAGAAAATTCTGCCTTTGTCTCCTACATTCACTGGCTGACCCTTCTTGACAGCTGGGCTGCATGTCCAGGCGGCAGTGGTAACGTGGACTTTAGCTTATTGCTACGAGGTTTGGATTGCAAAGAAATAACTAATATTTACCAATCTCTTGGTGAGCTATAGGACATAACTTAGGTTAGTTGTAAGTAGAATTGGCCCAGTACACTTGCGTATTGGTAAATGCCACCCACAAAGCAGTGAGCTTGAGGTACCCTCGCGTTCTAAGAGCCCTGCTCTGCACCATAATTTGGAGGGAAGATTTGCCACATCAGCCTCGTGATTTGGATACCCCATGGTGTTTGTTCTCAGGGAGTACCTGGGGGGAGAGGGGAGCATTTAAATAGGCGATGACGTAGAAAAGGGAGTTGTGAGGCTCGGAGCCACTCAACCACCACTGCACGACCTCATGGACAGTGGGCACCCAGTGCTCATGAGAAAATGCCCAAAATAGAACCAGGGAAGCATTTCTTTTTTTTCTGCAAAATAAAATTAATATTTTTGTCATTTGTTCTGTGGTAAACCAAGCAGATCGCTTTCTCGATAGCCTCTGCCCTGAAGACTTCCTGTGTCCACGTGACCCCTGAGAGTGTCACAGCAAGCGCTTACGCCCATCAAATCTGCACCCAGCCACAGCCAGTGGTGTTTTCCCAAATAGATGTGGCACTGTTTGGTTTTTCGAGGAGCTGAAGAGCAAGAGTCTGCAGTCCTTGAGCTGGGCAGGCTTGACTGCGAAGCGGCTGTGGCAGAGCGGGGCAGGGCGAGTGGTGAGGCTGGGCAGGTCTCCCTTGGCTCTGTCTGATCTGTCTCTCACCCGTGTTTCGTTCTCTTCCTCAGCCTGGGTCTTCCTCCTCCTGTCTTTTTTTTTTTGTCTTCTTGAGACAGGGTCTTGCTATGCAGTTCAGGCTGGCCTTGAGCTCACTTTTGTAGCCCTGGCTGGTCTTGAACTCACACCAACCCTCCTGCCTCAGCCTCCCAAGCACTTCCTCCTCCTATCTTCCTTCGCCTCACCCTTGGAATCTGGCTGCCAGGTTGGATTAAGCAGATGCCCAGGAGAGGCTCGGTGTGGCTCCACCCACCGACACCAGGGTGGTGCCGGCTGCACCCACAGCCCGCAGGAGCCCCAGGGGGTCAGAAGCCTTCAGATGCGCGGGACCAGGCCTCCAGCCTCCTCCTCCAGGACGCACGAACCTCAAGAGACGCCTCTGCAGGCTCCGGGAAGGTCGGGTTCCAGGTCACTCCCGCACCTGTTGAGTCTCCTTGGCTCAAGGCGGGGTAGCTGCAGCCCGCGGGCTTTCTCCCCAGCATGTGTGTGGCCTCCAAAGGCCCCTTTCAAGAGGGGCGCCAGTCCTCGTGGAGTGGGGGTCGTGCGCTTGGGTGGCCTCACCTTAGCGCTTCATTTGCTGTGAAGCTGTTTCCAAAGGTCTTGTTCTGATACAGCGGAGGTTCCAACTTTCAGCGGACAGAAGTCTACCCTCGCCCACGTGCCGTCCACCTCCGGGAGTGGCGCCTGTCTGCAGGCAGCGAGCACCCTCCGGCTGTGGCCTCGGGGTTTGCGTCCCTGGGTGGTGCAGCCTCCTTCGGGAGGGGGCCAGCTGCGGAGGGATGCGTGGCTTCGCCGCGTTTCCGGCCGCTAAGTGCCTCATCCATCACACCGACTCCCTTCGCGCCTGTCCTCTGTGGCGCCCGCTTCCAGGACACCAGACACGGAGCCACGGAGGGTCCCCATTCCTTTGTTTACGGAGTGCGCGCTGTGACTCAGCCGGACTGCGAGAACCATCCCACCCTGACCCATTGAATCATCGTGCGATCATGCTATCTCCAAGTCCAGAGGATAGAGCTCGGGCAGCAGGAAGGTGGAGCTGCACCTTCTCCGCACAGGGCCGCGCCACCCTGCGCGCGCAGGGCTCAACCGTCCGCCAGTGCTGAGCAAGGCCGGCTCCGCCCGCAGCCGGCCCCTAGGTGGCGGTGCTGCACCGCGCTGGCTCCGCGCCTCCCAAGTTGCCTGGGCTTTCCAAGTGCTTGCAGGGCCGAGGTGACCTTGGGTCTGAGGTCCTGGCTGAGGGCGGCACGCAGGGGAGTGCTCACGGGCACCGGGTGGGGGTTCAGGTCCCCCAGAAAGCCCTGCCAGCCAGGAGCGCGTCAGTGCCCGGGAACTGAAGCGTCAGGAAAGGAACTCAGGGACCAGGTGGCGAGGTCCCCAGGGAGGAAGAGCACGTCCACCGCGATGATGCTGAACCCAGGAGCTCTAAAGGTATCCGGCCAGGCAGCTGGCGAGGTCGGGTGGGCGGAGCAGGTCAGCTTCAAGCCCGTCCTTTCTTTGCACAGCGCTTACTTCTGAGAGCCACGCCCATGAGGAAGCGGCTGTCCCAGGAGGGGGGATGGCGAAACCCCACGGTCCCCACAGTTACCGCCTGGGACTCCAAGGCAGGGCGCCCTCACCTTGACTTCTCCGATGCGCTGTTCCTCCTATGAGCTTGTAGAATGGGAGAAAGAAGAGAATCCCACAGGCCCGGCTAAGGCCCCTACTCAGAAGGCTGAGGCAGAGGATCCCTGAGTTTCAGGCCAGCTTGGGCTACACAGTGAGCTTATGGCTGCATAATGAGTTTGAGGCTGTCCTAGATGACATAGCCAGAGTCTGTCTCACAAAAGCCTGAAAGAAATGAAAGGCTGGTAGAATAGCAACATAAACAAGCAATTACAAAAGAGCTAACAACTAAAAAAATCTCACCAAAGATACTGAGTCATTTTCTAGAAAACTCTAATTAGCATGTGATTAAAAGCAGGTAGATGCCTCCTGGAGACATTCTTTACAATGGTGGGGACTGACCCGAGGGTCTTGGGTGGGTGGGGGAGGCACTTGGTCCCTGGCTTGAGCCCAGGTGCTCCTGCATTCCCCAGCACGGCCTTGTCTCTCAGCCCCACCCCAGATGCAGGCCTTTGGGTGTGGACCGTTGCCACAGGAAGGGCAGGGGTCTTTCTTCCTGTGTGGGAGCGGAATGCAGCCCCTGGAGGGAGAGCCCCAGGCTTGGTCTTGATCGCGTGGGCGATGGCCTAGGGGCTTGCACAGTGTGGTGCACAGCTCTAGGGCTCTTGGCTGTGAGGGCTAGGAGGGCCAGGTGGAGCCAGGAGGACTGGGCCACAGGGCAGGCAGGAGGGCACATCTGGGCCCTGCCAGATTGAGTCCCCAGTGATCACCCAGTGCCAGCGTGTTTGTCCTGCAGCGGTGTCTGATGAATGGGCCTTCGCCCTCCAGTCCT
>PVKN010029642.1:0-12943 GCA_004027915.1 Capromys pilorides
CTTCTCTGGGAAAGGGGGGCTGAAGGGAAACCCAGGTCTACACCTGTCAGTGTGCAGTGCCCCTGCTCACGGAGAAGCTCACATCTCATAGGCAACTGCATGCTGGGAAAAAGCACAATTTAAAGTGGGGGGGGGGGGCGGGTGGCAAGAAATAACTTGCAGTAGCCCAAGCCAGCGACCCTTCAGCCCCCCACCATGCCTGGAAGCCTTCACTGGCGCCCAAGCCTCAAGGCCTCGGCTCCTGCGGAGCTCTGCCTATGCCAGTTACACAGGCTGCTGTACAGACAGTGGCCTTTATGCTCCCCACACGAATGCATCTGTCTCAGTCACGCTTCTCTCCTTGATGGGACAAATGCCCAACACCCAAAAGAAAGGAAGGAAAGGCTTATTTAGCTCACAGTTACTGGAGGTTTCAGTCCATGCTCCACTGGCTCCAAGGCAGAGTGGCACAGGGCAGAGAGCAGCAGCTCATGGCAGCAGCAAAGAGCAGAGAGCAAAGAGAGTGGCAGCCACAGTGGCTGCAGAGAGCAAGCCTGCCTCCCTTTTGTGACATTCAGGCTAGGAGTAGAGGTACTCACGCCCTTAATCCCATAATCCCAGCAACACTCACACTTATAATCCCTGTGGATCATGAGTTAAACTCAAACTCTTAAACTCCATCACTTGACTGCATGAGGCTTTGTGGGAGCAACTAGATACAGACGATAACAGCATGCAGCATCTCGAACTCCACACAGGCAGCTGGACTCTGACTCAAGTACATAGATTACAATGAAACTCTTCAAAGGAATCAAGAGAAAATATAGAATAAAACCAGAGAAAATAAACACACTGCACACAGTAAATTGGTAGAATAAATCTAACCACATCAATAATTACATAAAATGTCAAAGAACTGAATATTTCTATTAAAAGGTGCAGCCAACAGGAAGGTTTAAATAAGGACATAAAATCACGTGTTTTCTATAAAATGCTTCATAATCCATATTTCTTTCAAAACAAATTCTTAGTTAGGTTTAGTCTTAGTTAGGTTTCTCTCATTACTGGGATAAAATACCCAGCATCCAAAGTTAAAGAAGTCAAGGCCTAAAGCTCAGTTTGTGGAGGTTTTGGTCCATAATCACTGGGTGCCAGCACAGGGTGGCATGGTGAGGGGCATCAGTTCAAGGTGGCAGAGGAAATAAAGCAGCCAAAGCCAAGCAGCCTCTTTCCCTGCCTCGTAGCCCATGCAGGCTGCCTGCACGAGCGTGGCTGTCCCACGCACACCTCCCCCTGCCCTCCTCTGATGCAGGCTCAGGAGATTTGCAAAGTGAGGACCTTGCCCCTCTGCCCATCCAAGACGCTTAGTGAAGCTTCTCAACTTAACACAATGCATCAACCATTGCAAGTATTTATTCATAAGCTATGACTAACACTGCCCAGAGAGGTCCTGTACATTTCCCACTCAGCTGCCCCCATATCCTACATGATTTTTGAACAATACCCAAGCTGAGAAATGCATCAGTCAAATACAATTAGCTGGACACAAATCACAAGGAAATGTGCAGCTCCACTCCATCCCTGCCTCCCTTCGTGGTGCAAAGTGAAGATGGAGAGTTTCCAGGTCTGAGAAAAACTCTCTTGTTGGTCCTGGAGGAAAAGGGTGTCTCTAGGAGAATAGCCGTGGACAGGAAATGCTCCATGGCCTCTAGGTGGCAACTCAGAACAGATTAGCTCCTGGCTATAGGAGGTTTAAAAAAAGATCTCCCAACCCAAACCAGGTCTCGGGCTCGATCCACATTTTTCTTTCAGTTCTGTGAATTCCTGTGCCAAGGAACCACTCACACTATACACAGATTTCAGGCTTGCACAGTTATGAGATGATGCATGCAGTTTTTAGGCTGCTAAGTTCACAGCATTTTGTTATGCAACAAAATGAATTAGTACAGCAGGATTTTATGGAGGCCTTTCTGGATTGACACATATTTATGTCCTCTCAAGGCCACTGTACAGTCCACAGCACTGTGTACTTCCTTGCCTGGTTAATATTCTTCCCAGCTGACCTCTTATCAATGTCCCTGAACTTGTCTCAGTCACACCCTAAAGCCGCGTCCTGCTAGGTTCCTCTGCACACAGACCACATCTTTGGTGATTTGGCCTTTCTCCTGGCTCCAGTACATCACTCATGTCATAGTCCTGTGTTCCAGGAGCCCCACCTGCACACTCAGCCCGGGCTGTGCTGCCTAGCACGCTGCCCTTCCCTCATCAGCGCCCCTTCCTTGTCCTGCCACAACAGGCACCACTACCCAGGGCCTTTTCTCTGTATCTCCATGTGTGACCCAGATGTGTAGACCATGGGATGGAAGGCTGAGTTTCTTGAAGCCTGCTTCTGCAAGCCTTGTGTGAGAGATCTATGTTCCCAATACCTTTGCCCGGAGACACAAAGTCAAATTGCAATCACAGCACAAGAGCGGATTTCCAGAGAAACTCTGATCTGTGTGTTTTAGCTTCTTCCGTATACTCAAGTAGATGAACAGCTAAGCATTTCACAGCACATCGTGTAGCTGGCATCGCAGCACACAACTGCAGTCACAGCACTCCAGCAGGCTGAGGTGAGAGAGAACATCACAAGTTTGAGCCAAGCCTCTGGTCAGCTTCCTGAGGCTCAAAAATAAGAAAAGGAGCATGGATGTAGCTCTGTGTGAATCCCCTGAGTTGAATTTCTAATAGCATGTGCACACACACATAAACACACATACATGCGCGCTCACACACACACGCACGTTATATGAGCAACTTTTTTGGTAATCATGTGTTTGTAGAACACTATCTCAATTAAGACCATGAGAATTAGTGGGCCAGAGGGGTAGCTCAGTGACATAAGCTCCTGCTTGGCAAGCGCAATGTCCAGAGTTTGATTCCTGGTACCATAAAAAATAAATAAATAAGAGAATTAATAGTGCTAATATTTTATCTGTGTCTTTCATGACTTGAGTCAAAACTGACCAGTCTTTCTCTGTATGCATTGCCATTCTTTTTCAGGTACTGTAAGAGAGTTTTAAAGGAGAAGTCGAGACCAAAATTGAATATGTGGTTAGAATAATTGAACAATGATTTTTACTTTAAAATTAATAGGGCATCAGAAAGATAGCTCAGTGGCATAAGCACCTGCTTGGTGAGTGTAAGGTCCTGTGCTCGATCCCCAGTACCAAAAAATAAAAATAAATAGATAAATTAACAAGGTAAAAGCAGCACAAACAGGAGGGCAATGCAGACTGTGGTGAGCCCACTTCAAAAGAAGGCCAGAGGTGTCGGACCCTTTCTTCCTGGCCTGCCCACTTGAAGCACCCACCATTCAGAAGACTTCTTCCTCTCACACATCCAGCAGGGGTCGAGCCTAAAAGTTCCCCGAGTCCTCATACAGTCAGCCAAAGCTGACCCCAGGAAACAATTGTTTTCCATGCAATTGATGTAGCCAAAGCTAAATCTTCAGTATGAGCTTAAATTGGCTCAAAACTTTACCCTTTCAGAAGGACTGGTGTCATGGGAACGAAGGGGACATGCCGTGGAAAACACCAGGAAACAACCCGAGTACATAAGGGAGAAAAATGGTGACCAGGGCGCCATCTGTGGGAGGCACTTCTGGTGCTGCGTAGCCACAGGTCCTTGGAAAAGTGACACCAGGACACAGCCACATCCCCTACTACGGATGACTGTCAGCCAGGCGAATGAAATTGATTAGGCCCAAATATTATGGGAAACATTGAGTCTCACATGTTAAACACGCACAGTCTGTCTTGTCTGGAACTATTAAGTTTGACAAACATTTGCTGAAGCTACAAATTGCATCTAATATAGAAGAAGCTGTACAGTAATTTCTGTACTGAACATTTTAAGTACTTTAATCATTGCTTTCATAGGCAAAAGGAAAAATGCAAATCTCATAATATAGGCATTTGCTAAGTGTTTGGAATACTTTTAAAAACGCATTGAAAGTACTAAAATCAATGAATATTAATGTACTACCATAGAAAAATGAAGTGGACAAAAAATTTATTCTATAGAATTAAAACTTGTTAACACAGATATGTATGACACTTCCAGTTCTTGATTGACACTCTGAACATGAATAGTGCAGGTAGGCAGGTACACAGTACATGGCGGTGGGGTGAACACGGACTCAAGCTGAAGCTCCAGAGAAAGGATAACCCGGCTGGGCCTCATTTATTTTTCAAATGTAACAACAAAAGGCACCTCATGGGCACTCAGAAATGTACCTTGAGCCATCTGGAAAAGGATGAAAACACACTTCAGAAATTACAGGCTCTTCTAGGATTAGAAACTTTGATTAAGCAGTTGTTTCCTCTTTGCTTGGGTGTTGATGATTTTCAAAGAACATACAAATTCGCAACAAAGAATGCAGGAAAGGAAACGAATCATTGTGTACCTGAGCCTCCTCCCCGCGTGACCCCAGCCTCCTCCCTGTGTGACCCCCAGCCTCCTCTCCATGTGACCCCAAGCCTCCTCCCCATCTGACCCTGAACCTCCTCCCTGTGTGATCCTGAACCTCCTCTCCATGTAACCTCGAGCCTTCTCCCCATGTGACCTCGAGCCTCCTCCCAGTGTCACCCCGAGCCTCCTCCCCGTGTGACCCCAAGCCTACTCCTCATGTGACCCCGAACCTCCACCTGGCTGCGCGTGGACGCCCGTCGGTTCTGCGCCCCAGGCCGGCGCGGCGGGCCAGACCGGGACTCAGAGGCGCTGCCGGCAGCAGAAGAAGTTCAGCATGCAGTTGCCCTCCACCGTCTCCTGCTCCAGGCACCGGCGCCGGCACTTGCCCCGCCCGAGCCTGCAGGTCTCGCACACGCCGCCCTCACCTGCGCGAGAAGCAGCTGCTGAACGGACGGTCCTGGTGCTCTGCGGCAGCAAGGAGCAGCGCAGAGGCCACCGAATGAGAGAAGAGTGGCGCGGGTCACTAGGAGAACTATTTTCAAGACTGCTCCTGGCTCTGCAAAGAAGCTCTGCTCTTTCTTGGCAGGGTGGAGTCGGGAAAGTTATTCGCAAGAGACGACCTTAGTCCCTGCTCCCCACCTGTCAGCGTCACACGAGGCGCAAGCAAACACCTAGCAAATAAGATAATCTGTGCGCCAGAGCTACAAAGATACCTGCCCGAAATCGCCTAAGGGCTCCCAGGTGTCAATAAGAGGGGTATTCTGCATGGATGGATAAGTTCTTAAATAGACTGAGGTATCCTAGGTTCTCTTCCTGCCTCGCTGAGTGAGTCACGTGTCGTCAACAAACTGCTCATTTCGGCTTGTTCATGATTCCTGTGGACGTTCTAGAAACATGTGACCATATTTTTAATTCGTTTAGTGATCAAATAAAATAAATTGTATGAGAATATTTGAGTTACAATCGTACCCATCTCACAGGGTTAGCCCACAGCACCATCTCACAGGCTCATCTCGAAGAGCACCTAGTCCAGTCCACATCAGCTGTTAACAAAGGGCCTGATGCAGTCAGCAACCCTTGGGAGCACCCTTAGGATTCCTCACACTGAATGCTGTCTGAGCTCATTTCAGTTTTGTCCACAGCAGCCCAGGGATGCTTCTTTCAATTCTGTCCACAATGTGCTATGCCCAAATGCTATAAAAAAAAAAATGTTGTTCAGCCTCACATGTTAAAAATGAGCAATCTAGGGGTCGGCAAGATAGCTCAGCAGACTAAAGCACCAGCTTGGGCAAGCTTAGGCAAGCACAGGGACCGTAGTTCAATCCCTGGCACCACAGGCAGCCCCACCCTCAGGGCACGTTGAGCCAGCCAGCATCCAGGCATAGTGGCACAGGCCCATAATCCCAGTGACAGAGGAGGCTGAAAGGAGGAGGACCACCATGAGTCCGAGCTGCATAGCGAGACCCTGTAACAACCAAATACATTTTTTAAAAAATGAGCAATGTAGTCTAATATGACCTGGCCAAAACCTGTCTGTGGGCTGTTCATCACAAAGAGCTCTTTCCTGATGATGAGGCATTTCCATGCCACCATCCCCACCATAGCAGCTGACCCTCCTTACACCAGGAGATGGAGTTAGAATGGAATTCAGGCAATCCTTCAGTCACTGCTGAATCTCCCCTTGGGTCAAGGGTAACTAACAAGGCTCAAGTTCCTAAGAGAAGAGAGAAAACAGTACAGCAGTCATTCAACTCACCTGCTGGGAATAGCGGGGCATAATCCAGTCCTGCCTGGCACCCTAAATGTAAAATAAAATGCACGATAGAAATGAATATCACTGGAGAAAACAAGATTGTAAACATCTTTTCACATGGGACAGGGAGCATTGGGCCTGCTGGTGGTAGAGGGACAATGTTATTTTATTTCTCCAGGACAGCACCAGAGCAACCCAGAAGAGCACATCGCAGGAGCAGAAGAGCCGCAGGAGGAGAGGCTGGCAGAGGAGGAAGGAGAAAGAGAAGCAGCAGCCGCGGCAGATGCATCTGACTCTGGAAGTGCCGCTGCAGAGCTAAGAAATCTCTACAAGAAGCGCTGTGAGGGTGTGAACCTTACCTTCAGTTTTAGGGTGACACACAGAAACAACCCATCCAGCTTTCCACTCAACCTCATCAAACCCCATCCAGTTTCACTTACCTGGCAGCAGTTGAGCCAACGTGAAGAACAAGGTGAAGACGAAGTAGAACATCTTTCTGCTTGGGGCCATCTCTGAGGGGTGACTTTTCAAAACAGGGCCACAGGGCTTCTTTCCCAGGACAGGAATCTTATTTATATTTGAAAGTCATGGGACACGTTCTTGGTTAGTGAAGTGAATCGATAACGAAGACACAATTATATGCTCCATTGCCCAAGACCAAAGGCTGGGGTCACATTAGTGATCTTGGCACCGAGAAGACCTATATTTGGGGGAGTCTGGCTGTCTGGTGATGATAATGAGATGAACCCCCAGCTGGGGCCTGGAGGCCCAGGCGTCAGGAATCGCCCTGCTAGAGCAACACGGGGATGTGGACCAGCTACTGCTCTTGTCACTTTGGGATAATTTTTCTTGGGAAAACCATAAATCGCTGCCCATGTTCTGCCTGTGTCTCCAGTTTGTGGTGTAGATCTGCGAGGAAACTGATGCATGTGTTCTGGACCTGTCCAGTGCTGGTGGAGGCCAAAGAAGACCTCGCAAGAGACCAGCCTCTGTGTCCACTCACTTTACTTGCTTTTGGGTTCATTGCCTATAAAGATAACAGGAGAGTGGAACGCACTGTCTTCCTAAGTCAGTGCTGAATCTCTGCTTAGAGAACACTACATCACACACCCAAGCCTCAGTACATCCTTTTAAATCATTAAGAAATGGGTGTACCAAAAGTAACGTTTATATCATTGTCCCCTTTCCAAATAAACCATGCTTATTGTCACCCTGTTGCCTATATTTATGCGATGTCTTGTCCTTCATTTTGGGCTGCAAAAGTAGAAAACTTAGAAAATGCAGACTAAAAAGTCAGATAGACCTGCCAAGCGTACGATCTGGAGTAAAAGGCTTCAGTTTTCTAAGCTCAAGTTCTTTGCCCTTAGGGGCATATGCCACAATACCTCACAAGGTATTTGAGGGGATGTTGTCTTGTAAGGCATAGAAATTGCCTAGCAGAGCATCTGGTCATTGTCACTGCCACTAGCTATCATAGTCAACATGTCTTTCTGGATGTATTTCAGGCAATTTTTCTGTAAACTATTTTTCAAGGTCCGTCGTTTAAAATTATCCTTCCCTGACCCATGAGAGGCACCTGTGATGCTTTTTTATGGTCAGGATCCAGGGTAGAAAATATGCACAGGGAAGACAGCGTAGAGGGCCAAGCCTCTGTGCGTGTGTGTGTGCACGTGCACGTGCGTGCATGCGTGTGTGTGTGTGTGTCTGTGTGTCTGTGTGTGTCTGTGTTGCTAGGGATGGACCCCAGGACCTTTGCACTAAGCTACATCCAAGGTATTTTTAAAAACAATTTCTAGTGGACAGCCCAATTTCCAGATCCCCTTATGTCCCTCTAAACAATTTCTTCCTCTCAATAAATTCCTCCTACTCTTAAAAGCAAATACTTAAATAAATACAATTTCTAACGTTGAGGCAACGCCTCGGCAAGCCGCTCAGGCTCCTCTTAAATTCACAGCTCCCCTGCCTTAGTATCCCCCACTGCTGGCACTGCCGCTGTGTGCCCCTAGGCCATCTTCCTTCCTAATAACCAGGCGTGGGGATGCCTCGTGGGCAGATGTGCAAAACACGCAGTTCCTGTACGCTCGCCGGGGGCTTAATGCGCTCAAGTCCCATATTAGAATTCTTAATAAGTGCCTTTGAGTCATCAACTCCCGACAAGACAGTGCAGCAGGCACCGGCCCGGAGCTCCAGCCACAGGCAGCCCAGCCTTCCCCCTCCCACCTCCCTGGGACAGCTTCCAGCACCCTGCACTGTGCTCTGAGAACACCGGGCTCCAGCTGTCCTGCAACTGCCCACGCTGCAGGGACTCGGGGGAGGAGGTGTGCGTGAGCTTGGAGTTGAGACCGTGCGCCCTGGGTGCTTCAGGCAAGGGGTCGTGGTCATCAGCACCTGCAAGAGGCCTCAGTGCCTTTGGGAGCTGCCCGGCCCTGGGAGAAGAATTCTGGCTTGAGTCTGGCTAAAAAAGCACACACAGGCCCTGCAGCTCGCTGCAAGACATGGCAGCCAGCGTGAGCCACACATGGGTACGGAGCAGGGACACTATGACATCCCCAGGGGGACACCGGTCTCCTGAGGGTCTCTGTAACCAAGACAGCACAGCGGTAAGCACCAAAAGGAAATGACTGTGGCGCACTGCAACGTCAGAACGCAAGGCAGAAGCGCCATGTTTCTGTAGTTTTCACATCACGTCTGCCTCGGCAAGTCTGCATTTTCATTTTACATGAAAACCGCCAAATTATGTGTCTGCTCCTAATCTGGAGTTGACTTCCCCTCTTGGGAAAAGAAGGGCATGTTTGACTCCCTTGGTGCGAACTCAAAGGAAAGATCTCACTGGGAATCCCAGCCCCGCTTTGCTGCTTGAGCGGACCCAAGGTGCTTAACTCCTTGGCTCACAGTTCTCTCTCCAAACTCTGAGCCTTTCATCTCCATTTAGTGCAAGGGCAGCTGAAACAAGCACAGGTTCATCTGCTTAGCGCAAGAAACCTGCACCGAGGGCTCACTGTGTGCACCTCAGGCACATCCTGCAGCTCGAGGCCCCAAACCATCCCTGCCCTCGGAGCAGCCTCAGGCAGAAGCTCCCCACCTCCCAGCGCAGCAGGAGCATGGAAACACACAAGCTCCCCATGACTGCCTTCCCCCCTGGGAGTTGCTGTGACCCCGTCTGCTTCATGGTGGCCTCACAACACTGTCTCCAGATGGCCTGCTGGGAAGGGCCACACCTTTGCAAATCCTCAGTCATCCTTCCATAAAGCTTGAGGAGCCTCTGTCTCTCTGTGCTGCTCCCTTCTGGATGGGCTTGGCACCACACTCGTGTGCAGAGAAATCACTCCAAGCGGTCTGCGGCCTCCTTGGTGGGAGTGAGGGAGAGCCTCCTCCTTGAGTGGTTTAAGAAGCCGCAGCTTGCTCAGGATGTCTCGCTGCCTGAGAGAACTCAGGCGAGATGTTGCAGAGAGCAAGCCTCCAGACGCAGCAGCGCAAAGCCAGGCACAGAGCCTGGTACTTCCACAAGATTCACGGACGTTCGTTGTTCCCATGGGCTCCGTTAAAAATTTCTTCCATTTGCAGCCTTAGTTTGTAGGCAAAGTAAGTTCATTCTGTAAGAAAAAGCAGATGTGATATGCAAGACAGAGGCAGGAGTGTGTGACCGAGAACCTGGGAAGTGCATCCTTTCTTATGCTTTGAAATCTTTCTAGGTAAGGATTGGGGAGGAGCAGATGGACCAATGCTTTCAGTCCGTGATTCCTAACTAGGTTCTTCATCATGTAGAATCAATGCACAGAAAGCTAACAAAGACGAAGAATGCACCGAGATACTCTCTAGTACTTTCATTTAATAAAAGTGATTCTGTAATTATTTTAGATGTACAGAAAAGTTAGAAAGAATGCGGAGGTCCCTTATCCTTGTTCCCGGGGTATGCACAGTGTGAACAACTTTAGTAGCCATCGCGGATTCTTCAACCTCAAGAAGCCCACAGCAGTGCATGACTACTAACTAACATACAACTAGAATCAAGCGCACCCATGGGTTCCCTTATACTTGTGTCTGGGACTGGGGGGAAGGAAGCCACCGGGATGGAGCATCCTTGTCCCCACAGCATGTCAGGTGTACAGCCTCTCAGCCAGCAAGGTCCCTGCCCACACTGACCTGGACAATGCCTAAAAGATTTTTCCCCACAGAGCTCTTGATTCCCTTTTCTAATTCTGCTCTTGGGAAGTGAGTCGTTTTCGCAGGGATTCTACCCTTTCCTCACCCTGGCTTCCTTGTCCCATCTTTGCTATCAATCACGACATGAAGAAGCGACCTGGTGACCCCGGCCAGGTGGCACACGGAAGCCGTGGCTTCAGCGCTGAAGCAACGTTTCCCCCTCTGTCAGCGTTGGGCATTTCACCAAATGCTTCTGGGGTCTCTCAGCCTCGAAGAGGAGGGGAGTGAAAAGGAGGTTTGCTTTTCTTTCCAACTTTTTATTGTCTTAAAGACCTAAGCACTTGCCTCCTTCTCACAAAAGAGAAGATGAAGAGTGGGTGATTCAGGTACTTCTCCTCCCACACGTGACTGACTTAGCTCAAGGAATAAAGGGACCTGAAGGACTGGCCGGAGTCTGTCACACCGGCTGCGCTTTTCTTTATGGAGAATGATCTCACCCCTTGGATGGTGTTTTGTGTGTGATTTTAAAGGATAGTTTGATTTTAATGCTCATCTTAACAATGAATCACTACACGCACACATCCAATAATTTTAAAACTACCTGGGACTGACTGGGACTGGGCGTGGCGCTCGAAGTGGGCAGCAGGCAGCAGGGTCCCCAATTCTTAATCATAATGCAGCAGATTCTCGGGTCCACCACTTCGCCAAGTGCACGCAGCCCCCAAAGCTGACTTGGCAGCCCAGCCTCCTCCTCCTTCTGGCCGAGGTGCCCTGGACCCTGGAACCCAGCCCCGCCTGACTGAGGCGCGGCCTCCGTTCGCCACAGGGTGCCCAGCGGTGCGGCTACCTTCCCCCTCTGCTCAGCCCAGCGCCACTGAGGAGCAGAGGCCGCCCTGGGAAGACACCTCCTCCTCTAGCCTCTCGCATCTCTGCCACCGTCATGAACACTCTGTCCTCCACATCACCCCTTCCCTGTCCTCTCATCGTCCCCACTTCCCTCTTGGGAACTTTCCAGAATTAGAAAAAAGAGGAGCTGTAGACCGACACCCACTAAAAAAGTGGGTGAGCTTCAAAAACAAAAGTGGGGGAAGTGTCATTCCCGCCAGGCCTCACTGATCAAGACGCCATTCGCTCTGCAGAAATGCATAAATGTGGGCGCTGGCTGCCCTGGCCCAGGGACATCGTGCCGGCCTGCAGGACTCCCACCATGAGGATCCTCCTCCTCCTCCTCTGTGTTCTTCTTTTCCTTCTGGCCCCAGGTAAATGAGGCTCTGGGCAGGGAGTGGCGAGGAGTGGTGGTCCGGATGGAAGGTCTCCCCAGGAACGCCTGGGTGTGCTGAACCCTCAAATGAAGGGTGCCACTGCTCTGGTGGCCCTGCAGGGGAGTGGTGGCTGGAGAAGGGCCCCTACCTGCCACACAGTTTCCTCAGGGCTTCCCATCTTTCACCATTATTGAGGAAAGTTTGTGACAGGCTCGAATAAGTCAAGGGGAGACATGAGAGATGCAATGAGCTGCCTGATCTCACGCTCACCAAAGATAAACCAGAAAATGGGGAATAAGTTAAATGCAAGGGAAATTTTTCAAAAATGTCAGTGGTGTGTAGATCTGCTGAAATACGGCCATGGGCCAGATGCGGCATTGAGTGTCTGAAATCCCAGGCACCTTGGACACTGAAGCGAGGGGCACACGGGTCTAAGCCCACCTAGGGCAACTCAGGGGACAACATGTCACTATAAATAATGACAGTTCGCACAGCATCAAGAGGACAGAGAGCACAGACCACTGCAGTGGGAGCTGGAGTTCTCTGTACCTAGGAACCATGTGGAATTTACACTTTGCACAAGTGATAATGCCAGCTAACACTGCACGGATGGCAGCCACTCCTCTGGTTACAAATGTCACATAAATGTGAGTCATGTACTACATATATATATATATATATATATATATATATATATATATATATATATATATATATATATATATATATATATATATATATATAGTCAGAAAATGCATTTTCTCTGAGTCTCATACCTCAGCGGCATGGGCCACAACGATGCTCGTCTAGAGTGCTGACTCTATGGCCAGCAAAACAGCTCACCTGATTCAAGCACCTGCAAGTAGGTTCAGGGGCCAGGGGTTTAATCACCAGGCCTGAGGTGTTGGCCCCGCCTAGAGGTACACTAAGACAGCAACTGAGACTGGGCGTGGTGGCCCACACCTGTAATCCCAGCTCATGGGAGGCTGTAAACAGGCGTATCTAGTAGTGAGACCCTGAACACCCTGTAGACCCTTCCCTGAAATACAAAACCAAAACCACAAAAAAATAAAGTGCTATAAAGTGCTGACCCTGACACGTGATCTGTCCTTAGCTTGAAACAGGCTGCTCTTAAGATTGCTGCGCTCAGGTGTTAAAGCCAGAGCTGGAACTCCATGAGACCATCGCTACACCTCCTAGGCCTATTCTTTTTGCTATTCTTTTTTTTTTTTTTTTCTTTGTCTTTTTGAGACAGGGTCTCACTATGCAGTTCAGGCTGTCCTTGAGCTCACTTTCGTAGCCCAGGCTGGTCTCGAACTTGCACCAATCCTCCTGCCTCAGCCTGCCAAGTGCT